>JAQHUG010000270.1:587258-599061 GCA_028555095.1 Dicrostonyx torquatus | reverse complement strand
ACTGACAGATTATTTTTAAAGGCAAGAACATTTTCAAAACCATCTTACCCTGTCTTGGCAGGATTTGACAGTTCTGCTTATCCATTTCCAGCTTTATGTATTTTGTCAGTAGTCGAGGTAGGGGCAGTTCCTTGCCCAGAGGCCGGTTTTGCCAAGAAGAGGACAAGCTCCAATTGGAATGTCTTGGTGCTCAACAGTCTCTCGGGAATAGATTGATTGAAATTTTTAAAAGTCAGTAGTTGATAAGAAACTGAGATCATAAGTTTGGGAGATGGGGAGATGGAACTCCAAGGTCAGCACTAGAAAGGTAAATATTGAATTAGTTGGGGACATTAATGAATTTGAAATTAAAACCAAGCAAACACTTGACTTTAACCTGAGCTTGGCTCCATTGGCTCCAAGTTTTCTGGCATCATTACTTTCACTTATTTATATTTAGCTCTTATCTATGCACTTGTAGTAAGGTGAACTTGTTTTCTCTCTTCCTGTGTGTCAGAAAATTAAATATAACTGTACATGCAATCATTGCTTTAAATCGCAGTCTCACATGTTTAACTACAGATGCTTCTAGAGACACTCAAGAGAAAACACAGCTCGTGGTTGAATGGTGCTCAGGTGTGCTGATGTAAACATAGTAATGCCACTGATGGCAACGACTGAGCTGAGGAAAAGCTTAGAGTAGAGGAGGTGACTCTAAGATGCTACCGGGTCTCAAGAGATGTACTACTGCTAAAAATGAAGTGAATAAGGGTGACCACATGTATCTCCTACAAAAAGAAAAAAGGCACAGTCTGTCCATCAAGTCATAACCAAAACATGATCATTAACAGGGCACAGGGTTCTTTATTTCACATCAGAAAATAAAACAAAAGGTCTGGATGGTTGATTTGCATTAACAATGTGATCTGATGGGAAATAAAATCAAATAGGTATTTAAAAAATCACATGAACTTTTTATGTAAGAAAACCTAGAAATGGAAAAAGAACAATTTTCTAGTTTAAGCAGATAACAAGTCACAGAGAGACTGACTTGCTTAAATGCAACTGTGAAATAATAACAATTTAAGGCTCACATTTCAATAAGCATGTTGCTCTTCTTCTTTCAGATGTTTGATATAAAGAGTATGAAGTCCATCTTTTTCTCTGGGAAGAATACAGGATGATTTGCAGCAGAGAAACAGCAACCATCTCCTACCCGGGTCAATAGACCTTGTATTTCACAAATGTCCTTAAGCTTGATAGTATCCGGGACAACTGTGGTTTTGAATGATGTTTCTTTCCTCTTGTCTTTTATGTTTCACAATCTCATTCTGTCCATGCAGTTAAAACATCTGTGCCCTTTGTTTTCAATCAACAAAAAGAACTCATTTGTGTTCAGCACAAAGCCCCAGGATTCATTTATCTTTCCTTTCAGTGATGGAGGAGGTCAGCTACAGTTTGTATTTGCAATAGTACTTGAGGATTCTGGCCTTAATTGAATAAATCTTTAGTGCTGGATGGAGGTTATTTTGATTCAAAATCCTTCACCCATCACAGGAAACTTTCCAAGTTATAATACATTTTCTTTGTAAAAGCACACAGAGCTTTTCAAAAATGGGGTTCTATCCAATGCATTCTGCATCACATTATTTCCTAGTCATTTTATCTTTCTTCCTCATTATTTAATAATCCTTTATGATAATGCTGCTGCTGATGCTCAGGATTAAGATAACGGAAATTAGGTAGATGGAGGTGAAGGGCATATTCACACATCAAGGTATTTTGATGGAATGGAAGGAAGGAGAACTAAGCAAATGGACCCACAAACATACTCTGAGGAGCTAAAGCTACCCCTGCTGAGAGACAAAGCACAAGCCCACACATGCCTTGTGCTCATCAATCTCAAAATTGCTTTCTATCATTCTGCTATGTCCCAGACACCTCCTCAACACGGAAGTAAGGAAGTAAATCAATTTAGTAAATGCATGTATGGACATAACAGATTTTAGTGTTGGTGGGAACATGAACTTTATAAAAATTAAACAAATAATAATAACTGAGCCAGTCAACACATGCTGCTATGATGATCCCTAAGACACTCATCCTTCATAGGCTAATACCATATGTATTGGGAAGCCTAATTAGGGCTGTTTGTCTCTAGTATAACTGTTTTGACAAATTAATATGATACCATATATACACTGAATATTCACAATGGTCATCTTCTGGAAAAAAGAAAAATTATAATAACCACACGGAAAACTGTGTGGTTATTAAAAAAATATGACCCATTCCTGCAGCCATAACTATAAAAGCTCACATGCTCCAATGGCTTCACAGAATATAACCAGGCTAGAAAAGATACATAAAGAGAGTGGGTGGAGTCAGGGAGAAGTCATGTAGCCCCACCAGAGACAGACATCAGACAGACCTTGCCCAATCCCAACCATCTCCCACATCCCACCCCACACCAGGATCCACCCTCTGCCCTTGCAACCTCCCCACAAAACAAAACAAAATTTAACAGAAAAGCTAAAAAGAAACAAAAGAAAGCACAACAACAACAAAAACAAAAAGACTCATAACAGAAACTCTAGTGTAGCCTGGTGATTCATTCAGTTTACCCAGTACTTACAAGAACTCATTGCAGTAAGTCATCAGCCTGGTCAAGGCCTCAGGTCTCTGCTACACCACTGATAATAGGCTCTTGGATATCCTGTTTTTGGCCCGTGTCATAGAGATCCTAAAATTTTGGATCTGTAGGTTCACCTCCTTCTTGTGATTCAACAGTTCATAGATGAGGTAGATTTAGAGGTGGGTCAACTCATAGTCCTTGTTCTGGGCCTGCGTGGTAGCTGAACTGGTCAGTCCGTGTGCTCCCCCTCATCCTCACCATCTGGGTAAGATCTCCAGCACTGCCTGAGCTAACTCACCCTGAAGTAAGAAGCAGGCTGGTTCTGCTCTCAGGCTCTTGGTTCCTGCTCACCCACCAGTACTGGGCTCTAGACCAAGACTTAGCCCTTGTCAACAGTTCAGGCCCATACATCACCTTGGTCTTAGGTGGCAAGCCAGCCATTCTTGTCAGCTTGATCCTGAGGATCGTTCTCTATTCAGACCTGCCTGTCTCTCCAGCCCAGGAACTGCTCTGCCTCTCCCTTTTCCACCTCCCCACCCGGTAGTCACTCACCATAATGGCACCTGAATGCCTGATTGGTGAGAAACTGTTGTTCTCCTGCACACCTGGGGCTTCTATAGAATTTTTCTCCTTGTTCCTGGAGCTGGACATTGAACATTTTCTTTGTTCTCTGCTTTTTTTTCTTGAATCTCTGACCTGTGCTACATTTTTTCCCAATGACTATTGTTATAGGAGCAGGCCCACAGTTCCTCTTTTTGAAGCTTGCCATTTATATGCACAGCATTACTCTTCCATACCCTAGTAAAGGGTGGATGATTTCATCAACGTCATAGACCTCAGACCTCCAATGACAGGATTCATCTAGGGGCAACCATGTGATTGACCTCATCAAATGTGACACCAATAAACTTTCTAGAGGGGATGGTTTTCTTCTGTGAGTTTTCAAAAATTCTTCTGCTCTTGATTCCCTGAATCATTATACTGTGTCTAAAATATGAAAAAAGTAATTTGTACATATTTCTCTTTATACATGCAACCTTAAATCCATAAGGTGTACTTGGCAACCTAAGATTGTTACACTTTGGAACATATTTTATGCAGTCTCATATTGAAATGAGTGTGTGTTCTACTACGTTGAATTCGATGTTTGATGCAGATTTGTATCTGTGGCATCTTGTGTTTGTTTTCTTCCTCGTCTTCTGTTTATGTGGTCTATCTATTATTGAAAATGCTTCATCACCATCTCTACCTTTATTCCTCGGATGTCTGCTTCTCCCTTCTGTTCTGCCTGTAATTGGAGACTCATTAAAGAAAAGCTCCAGTACTGACTAGATCATCAAATGGTACCTTCTCTGGGAAAGACTGAAAAATTGAAGATTCCTCCCAAATCATATGGCTTTGTGTCAGGGGAAAGAGCTAGTGGTGCCTCATATACTCCTGCTGAATCAGGCCTCAGGCAAGCCAAATATAGGGTGTTCTTTTCAACAGCTTCTATCTTTCACAAATAAAACTGTCCATGAACCACTGGTTGTGACTTGACCACATTGATGACGTTTCTTTTGCTGAAGAGAAAATGTTTATGAAGGGCCTGTGGGTCATTAATGCTGCTATCTGCTGGTCCCTCGTTATTTTCATTAGAATATTTTCCATTGTGTATTTTTGTTCTTCAAAGACAAATTGTACAAGGACATTTTAACACAGTGTATATGAGTACACACGTCCGGACACCCTGCTCTCCTTATTGCCCTTCCCCTTCCTGTTAGTACCCTTCTTCCTCCCTAGACAGCCTTGCTTCTACTGTCATGCCTTACACACATGCATGATTTTTAATTGTATAAATTCTAGAAACCTCAGATGAAAATAAGCATAATATTTCTTTCTGAGACTGGTCTAGTTTCCTACTATGGTTATCTCCAGATGCATAAATTTACTGCAAATGAAATAACTTTGCTCTTTCCAGTGGAAACTTTTCTATTGTGTATATACAACACATGTCCTGTATTCATTCAGCTGTTGTTGGATACCCATATCATTTTAATAAAATAGCAATTATAAGCAGTACTGTAATTAACATTAATGTGAAACTACCTCTGTGACTTATTGACACACCATTCTGCAGGTAAATATCAAGTACATAATTATTTTTCCAACTTATATTAAATGCTTAGCACTAGTTTGTTTTTTAGTACATAGAAGCTGCTGTATATGTTAATTAAAGAAAAAAAATATGGCTTTCAAAACATTAAAGAAAATGTCTATTGTTGACTTTATTTAGAAAAACAAAGCCCTGCAGTAAATGTTTATCCATAAAGATTTTTATATTTTTGATAGTGTGTTTGGATGACTTGCATTGCTAGCTGGGCAAGTTCTTTGAGGTCTCCTGCAGCGGAAGGACTCAGAGTACATAACAGGAGTGTTGCAGCCCCCAGGTCAGAGGTGCATCAATCCAAAGATGCTGAACATGCAGCTTGGTGAAGCCATGCCCAGAAAGTCCAGACCTTTATGACCCTTCCTGGAAAGGAGAAATTAAAACTCCTACTTCTTTACACTATTATTCCCCCAGGGAAAACAAGAAGAATAAGAAATGCAGAAATGTAATTTGTAAACAATTCATTTTTTTTAAACAATTCATTTGTATGACAAAGTCTCAGGTTGTTTTAAATGAGAATTTTTTATTCACACCTGGAAACTTTAGAAGCTTAAGAAGCTGGCCAGACACACTTTCTTCCTCCTCTGTGAATAGGGAAAAAGGTTGGGTTCTAAAGCCCTGCCCTGCTTCAGTGAGTTCTAAAGTGACAGAAATCAGAGATTCCCACTTAGGGGAACATACTGAAAGCATGCAAAATCACCTAACATAATGGGAATGGTTCTTGGCAATGAAAAACAAGGTTAATATAAACAATGGTAACAAATCATCACTATTTAGGAAACTTTATAATAAATCAATCATGCCCACAGACTGGAGGCCTGATTGAAATGCAGATTGTAACACGGCAGACCTGCAGCGGGACATGGACTCTGCATTCATAACTAGCTCCCTAGCAATAGACAGCCATGTCACAGATTTCTGAAGCATTCTTTCAGGGATATTTCTAAAGTATAATGCTAAGAGGTGATTAAAAGTAGTCAGGCAGGAAATATTTAAAGCTGGTATAAATCCGAGGCTTAAAGTTTTTCACTTTTCTTATAAGCTTTCCAGTTCTTAAGAAGTGAAAAGTTTAGAGTATGTCTTCGCCCCAGAATGGGAGATGTTTGGGAAAGCTGTGCAGTGGACTCAGTTTATCTTCTGAAATTTCACTTTGAAATCTTTAGAATCTATTGAACTTTTTAAAGAAACCAGTATTACATTAACACTATTTTTGAAAAAAAAAAGTTTGACTTCACAAATAAATTCACTTCAGGTTTAAGTGTTCTTTATTAAGTTGGGTTTACATAACTACTAAGTAAGGCTTTTTAAATATATATTTCATTCATAGAAAATGTAATATATGAGTTTATTATCATCAGAAAACTGTTATATCACAATGCTTACATGTACCAATTCAGCATTCCACACCTCTTGAGAGAAACACAACACAGACATATGGCTTTATTTTTCTTTTATCAAAAATGGAATTTTTGGCATATAATTTATCCTTACTACAGTTTCCCCTCCCTCTGCTCCTGTCAGTTCCTCCCCACCTCCCCTGCCATCAAGATCCACTTTCTTTCTGTCTCTCATTAGGAAATATCAGGTTTCTAAGAGATAACAACCAAACATGACAGAGTAAAATATAATAAAATTAAGCAAAACCTTTCATACTGAAGTTGGACACAGAAACGTAGCAGGAGGAAAAGAATCCCAAAAGCAGCCATAAGAGTCAGAGACTCATCCACTGTCATGATCAGGAGTTCCATAAAAACACTAAGCTAGAACTATAATACAGACATAGAGGACCTGGTGTGGGTTCATGTAGACCCTGTGATTGCTTCTTCAGTCTCTTGTGAGTTCATTTGTTCCTTGCTTGGTTGTTTCAGAGTGCCATGTTCTCCCAGTGTTCTCCATCCACTCTTTCCCCCTCTTCTTCCTCAGAGTTCCCTGAGGTCTGAGGGAAGGGATTGATAGTGACATCCCATTTAGACTCTCTTTGCTCTCTGTGTGCAATGTCTGGCTGAGAGCCTCTGCATCTGCTCCCATCTGCCTCTGGATGGAGCTTCTGTGATGATGAATGCAGAGGGCACCAATCTATGAGTACAATAGAGTATCATTTACAGTCATTTTATTGATACTTTTTTTAAACAGGTAGTGTTTGGTTTACCGTATGTTTCAGTGCTATCTAGTATCTGGTTCTTTGTCATGCAAGCAATGTCAAGTATGTGTTCCACCTCATGAAGTGGGCATTAAGTCCAATCAGATTGTTCTAGGTTACTCCCACGAGTTCTGTGTCACTGTTGCCCTAGCATATCTTGCAAGCAGGAAATATTGTAGGTCAAGGGTTTTGTGGCTGGGTTGGTACCTAAGTTTCCGTTTTGTAGCCTGCAGTGTACCCTCCTACACTAAAAACACTAGAACACAGGGGTGAAGGATCCATACAGGCACCAGCTCGAATTCCCTATGTTCAATGAGTTTCTTCCTATTTTCACCTGCTCACAGATGGTTTTGACCATCTTAGACCTACAGACACACTAGCCTTGGATATTGAAAATGGGGAAAAACACTGATAACAAACAACTAAAGAATACAGAACTTATTTTAGTTCACAGTTCCTGGTACAGTTATTCAGTGTGAGGGAGTCAAAGCCAAACTTCAAACAACTGTTGACATCATATCCCAGATCAAGAGAGTACATAAACACAGTTATCCATGTTGACTGCATGGGCTCAGCTTCTTTGCTCCACTTGCACAGGGCAGGACCCTCTGCTTAAGGAAGGATGTTACCCAGAGTGGACTAGTCCTTCCCAGTTCAGTGAAATTAATAAAGACTACTCCACAGACATGCCTACAAGGAAACAGAATATATAAAATCTCTCACTAAGACTCTCTTACTAGGTAATTCTAGTTATTATTAAGTTAACAATTAAAATTTTCTATAACAGCAACTAAATGTAAAAATCTCAATGAAAAAACATTATTTCAAATATCACACAGACATACACACACACACACACACACACACACACACTAATGCAAAGATCCTAAAAGAAAAAAATCTTTAAGTACCACAAAAATAATTTATTAAAATGTTGATAAAAGCATAGGCTCAAAGTAGATTAAATACAAAATGTTCTACTAAGGTGGTGTATTTGGAAGCAAAGATTGTGTCTGGTGGCTCTTGTTGGCTTCAAGGGAGCAAGATTGTGTCCTGTAAATATAAAAAAGTAAAGACTGCCCAAAGTTTGGAGCTATGGTTTTCTGTAACCTTCCAATTCATGGATATCTAAGACTCACTGGTGATTTTCCCATTTTTTTTCTTCAGAAAGCAAGTCATATGCTGGAAATTGGAAGAGTCATACAACAGATAAGAATGGAAGGAAGGCAAATGGTGGTGAGGTGGTATTCAGCAATGTCTAAAATTCAAAAGTAAAGAATCAGTATAAGATTAAAATTCAATATGGCATGAATTCTATTTTCCTGGCAATCTCTAAAGAAATACCCAAAGCAGAGCTCAGCACTGTTCATAAACATGACTATATGCCATTTCTCCAGGCCCCATGCCTCTAGTCAGCCTGCTGTGGATAGTACTTTACACATGTAGCTAATGCAGAATTGCTGTTCTCACCGATCTGTAAACACTGCAAAGTAATGACTGCTTTCACAGAATTATGTTTAATTTAAGGACCGTGTCCAAACTTTTGACATTGCAAAATTTCACTACCAGTTGTACAAATTTCACTCTCAAAAACCATGCAATTGAAATCACAAAGTGATTTATACTGTTTTTAAGTAATTTTACAATTTTTTGTTTTTTTTTTTTCTTTTGCTGAGCTGCATCCATTACTATCCTTACAGGTTGTCCATACATCTGTGGGAAAATGTGAAGATACCATTCCATTTTGATAGGAGGTTTAAGTATCTGCCTGTTGGTGTTTTTTAGGCTGCTCAGTACTGGTCGTGCATGTGAAGGGCCTCATCAGCAGAAGGAATTGGCTTACGAAATCAAGGAGGCTGACAAGCCCAAGGTCTTCAGGCAGATAGATTTGAGGAAAGCCAATTGAATTGTAGGCACAGGAGCTCAAAATCAGCATTTCAATTTGAGTATCAAGATGTGTGTGTGTGTGTGTGTGTGTGTGTGTGTGTGTGTGTTATGTATATATACCTGAGTTGCATTTGTAGCGTGTTAAGCAGGGACACCTTTCCTGTATCCTGAGGAGAGTTATATCATTTTTAATTTGGTGAGGTCACAGTCTTCGGGAAGAATAGCCTACTTTCTCAGTCAACCCAAGTATATGTCAGTGTATACAGAAACACCAAAACACCTGTAATGTGATTCAGTTTCATGATTGAGACCCCCCAAGGCCAGAAAGTTTATTGCAAAACAACCAAAACCCTTTTCACAGTTTCAACATACACCTGCTGAACAGCTCTGGACAAGCAATGCACAGATCCATTCTGTTCTGTAACTTATATCATGTAACTTGTATCCTCCCTAACCCCTCACCCCCCAGTTGCTTTATCTCAGCCCCCAGCTTTAGAAATCACTCACTGAGAACCCATAGGTCACTACCGCTAGGGAAGCAGGTAGGATGATGGATATTTTTCTCCTTCCCTTCTGCTCCCCTATCTAATCCCCCTTCTCATCTCCAGCTCTGCAGTCAACCCACTTCTTGGTATATTGTTTTATGACTGCAATTAAGTCTTAATAACTTAAACAGAATTAAAATCACACATCCCCAAAAATGTTCTGTATTTGTTTTGGTTTGGTTTTTATTTCTGCTTGTTTGTTTTTAATGTGGTGTTGGAGTCCTGGGATAGAATCTCTGGGTAATCTGAAACCTTACACAAACTATGTTCAAGTGGTTTGCCTATTTCATATTTTCCACTCAATAGAATAAACTGCATAAAAGTTTTATAGCATGAAATGTATTCTTCATTTCTAACAGGAACACACTGAGGCCCCAGTTGAGTAAAACTCTCCCCAAGTTATCAAAGAAGTAATGGAGATTAAATTTTTAATTTATAACTTCCTGACCAAGACAGGGCAGGGCAGGGAGGTTGCCTTTTGTCAACCTTCAGGATACTAATTCTCTCTCTCTCTCTCTCTCTCTCTCTCTCTCTCTCTCTCTCTCTCTCTCTCTCTCCTCTGTCTCTCTCTGAGACTTTCATCTGCTGCTTACATACACAATCTGCCATCTGCCATCTGCCTCTCTTTGTTCCTTTTAACTTTTGCTTGAACTTTTTGTGAAAATCCACAGAGGATTTGGAGTTCTTTCTTCTGTCTCACCTTTTTTCAATGTAATATTTTCTACATGATATAAACACCAGATGCAATTCTAAAACATTTCAAGTAACTCGTGGGCTGTTTTGACCAGTAGTAGGGCAATCTTCACTCATTTGTTCACAATAACTGTATACACAAATATAAAAAAGCCAACCCCTCAGGAAGATAGCTCTTATTGTTTCTAGAAATGACTAAAATCTTTAGAGGAAAATTTCAGCTTCAACAGAGCAAGGGTACAGATTTGTGCGGTCTTCCTATGTGTAAATCTAAAGATACAATTCCTTTCCAAGGCTAGATGCAGCTGTGATAGAAAGCTCAGACTTGTCCATATCATAGCTTCTAAAATCCTCAAAGCTTTAAATGTAAAGTACGTACATGCCCAGCGTAGAAGCAATGATATACATAATAAATATTGGACAGAATGTAAGGCACATTAATTGAAATAAAATTGGAAGTTTGTGTTTTGGCCAAACGAACCTGTGGCTATATTTTTCCATTCCAGTTCAATTAGTTTCAACCGCTCTTATTTTGGAATAAGAGGCTCATTGCTCGTGTGTTTGTGTTTTGTTATCTATGAGATAATTGGGTTCCAGTTGGAACATATATAGTAATGAATGCCTGCTCAGGCTCACATCAAAATCTGCTTTCTGCAGGTTGGCAGCCTTTGAGCTTAGAGGTGTCTGAGGAAGTTCCTTTATTTCCACTTGAATATACATTTTAATTCTTTTCATAGCAAAAGTGCTTATAAGTTCTGCAATTTTAAGTCTTACAAAAGAGCACTATGATATAAACTGTAGAAGTTTATGAAGCTTGTTTGAAATACAATGCTCTGGAATTTGGGCTTTAATATACCACCTGAGAGCTTGCTCCAAACAGAAATCAAGAAGACCCAGAATCCACTAATCCTTCCAATAGATTACAAGACTTTTTAGCATTGCTGCCTATCCTTAAGACATTCCTTTCTGTTGAGAAATCCTTTGAAGTTGCAAAGGTATATTGCAGACTACAGTACATAGTTACATGTTGGCCTAGTTTAGGGAGGATGTTTAAACCATGTGTGTGTGTGTGTGTGTGTGTATATTGATATATAGTGTAAAATTCAGTAATTGTAATATATTATTAGCTCATTCATTTATTTAATATTTATATATTACCTACTATATATGATACTTTGGAACCAGATATATATGTGATAATATATGTATTTTAGGCAGCTCTGGTTACTAACCATACATAAATACTTAGGAATTCTACAGAAATACAAGTTGTGAGTCTGCGGGTGCTGTTTGCACATTTTTCTTGTTCAATATCACCAGCTAATAAAAAATTTTACATAAAATAAAATGTGTGCAGTAAAAATGAACACAATAGTATACATTTGAGATGGAAATGTAATCAAGTTATAACAGAAAATTAGGAAAGTGTGACATCCATCTTTGGAAAACATTTATAAGTGACGTAAGCGAAAAGGAGGAAGTGATAAGAATTTAAAGATAGAAGTGTAATGAAATGCAAAAAGATATTTGGAGAGGAGAACCCACAATGGAGGAACTCATCAGACATTATTCCAGTCTTTCTTTCCCAACAGAGATAGCAATGCATCTTCCACTACACAATTAAAAAAAAAAAAACTAAAAAATCAGTGGGGGTATGTGGTGCTAATTACAGAAGATTTTGCTGACATGCAGTCTTTTGTTTTACTTAAATTTCTTTTTTTTCCATTTTTTATTAAATTTAAAAGAAAAATTTACATTTACTCCCCTTGTCTCAG
>JAQHUG010000270.1:549537-559556 GCA_028555095.1 Dicrostonyx torquatus | reverse complement strand
TCCATGTCTCTTTGTTGTTCTTTCTTCCTTGCCCTCTATTCTAATTCTTCAGTCCTGTCTATAATTGCTTATCTTTAATTCTCTGTCTCAATCCTAATTTTAATTCCAGTTCTCTGATATTTTCTTTTTCTTTTTCCTTTTCATTTTCTATCTCTGCTAATTTCTGGGATGTTTTTATTCTAATTTACACTCCAGCTTCTGTATGTTCCTGCTTCTTCTTTTTTTTTGTTCTTACCAAGCTATGTAGATCCATAAAACTTAGTAGGTATAGGTAACCAGGCAACCTACAATCTACATAAACAGACAAGGGAAGTTTATGGCCCTTGGTCCACTAACATTTTTGTCAAATGTCAGGCAAACTTTTAAGCTTCACGTTTATCAGAGGTGTCAGGAAACATTTGTCTTCCACTGGGCTATGGGTAGATGGTTAATTATTTTTCCTGAGAGCAAGACAGGAGCAGTCAATCTCCAGAACTAAAGTCATCAGTAAACGTAGGTGAATATGAGGTGAAGAGTTAGGAATCTTTTAAAGCAAGGTTAGTTTTAGGTCATAACTTTTCTTATGTATATGTGAAGTAAAACCAAAGCATGCTTATTTTTTCTATCTATGTGAGCAGCTATGATTTAACAGCTTTAGGCAACTAATAATTATATGTCCTTAGATATCTGGGAATATTTTAAATGGAATGCTTTTGACTGGACCCTAAATGCTGACCAAATACCTGTCAATAAAACTGCAGGAAGGCAGATCTCTATGTTTACATAGGAGAGAGGAACAAAGACCTGGTAGTGAGAAGCACTAATCCAGCTATATAACCTTCAACCTACAATTTGTCCTGCCTGGTACCAAAGCCTAGCTGAATTCTCATCAAAGAGACCAGAGACTTCCTATAGCAACCAATAGGAGAAAATGCAGAATTCCACAGTCAAACATTAGGCAGGTCTCAGTGAGTCCTGTGGAGGAGTGGGAGGAAAGACCAAAGGAATAGAAGGGTAAAGGACACCATGAGAACACGGCTCACAGAATCAACTGACTGGGACTCATGGGGACTCGCAAAGATCAGGGAGCCTGTAGGGGTCTGACCTAGGTCATCTGCATATATGCTATGGCTGAATAGCTTCCTGTTCTTGTAGGATTCCTAACAGTAGGACTGGGGGCTGTCTCTGTCTCTTTTGCCTTCTTGTGGGACTCTTTTCCTCCTTCTGGATTGTCTTCCAGCCTTAATGTGGTGGTATTTGCTTGGTCTTATTGTAGATTGTTACACTGTGTTTGATTGATGTCCCTGGGAGCCATGGCCTGCCCTTTTCTGATGAAATATGGAGGTTGGTAGATCTGGAGGAAAGCGGCAGTGGGGATGAGAATTGGTGGGGAGGGAACTGCAGTTTAGATGTAATGTATGTGAAAAGAATAAGAAGAAAAGAAGAGAGAAATATAAACAGAAATAAAAACCTGCGTGTCCTTTTTACATCATGCAAAGAACTTTTCTTACTCTAGCATCAGTTTCACAAAGCTGCAAACAGCACACACCTCATCCTACCATGTTCCCTAAACATGGCATCTGGAACATTTCCATCAGAAGCAACACAATGACTTTGAGCAATAGGATGAGTGTAAGGATTCCTCACATTGATCCAGAATACTGTCAAACAATAGGGGAAAAGACTGGAAAACTACCACTAATCTTGGGGAAAACAAAAAATAAAAAAGATTGCAGAATCTTTCTTACACATGAAACTTTTTAAAAGATTTTGTTTTTAACCATGTGTACACATGTACATGTGTGTATGTGCATGTGTGTGAGTGCGTTTGTGTGCATCTGTCACCCTGTAGTGAAATTACAGATGACTGTGAGACTCCCTGCATGGGTGTTTGAATCAAACTCAGGTTCTGTGCAATAACAGCAAATACTCTTAGGAATGAGCCATTGCTCCAGCTTCACATATGAAGTTTTTAATGGCTTTGCTTTTTTTAATTATTTGAACTATGACCTTATACTTTAACAGATGAACTTGAGATAAAATTCATTATGGAAGTAAGTCTAAAATTCTTTGCTTAATTATAAAAAATCTTCTTTTAATAAGTTAAGAATAATGTTTTTAGAAAATTTTCATATTGCCTTGGCTCAATATTATTATTGAAGCAGCTGGTGTTGTGATATATACAATTTTCTTATAATTATTTTATGTCCTGGGATTGAGACAAACAAAATTATAAATTTTATGCTTATAAAGATTTTTCTTTTCTTCTATGTTCAGAAGAGAAAAATCTGTTTTGAACAACAGAAACACTTAAAACATTCCCTAGTTGGAATGGTGTTGCTGACATTATCCACAGCTGTGATTCTGGGAATCACAGCTTTCTTGATGATTTCACATTATGTTTATTTTATATGGATTCTCTGCAGGGAACAATGGTGCTTTTGAAAGCATAATTACTTATATTGCCTTCTCAGACAACTACAGTATTGGTTAAAACTGCAGTATTCTGGGAATAAAAGCTCATTAATGAACAAACTTGCTGGATAAATAACTTCTGTTCACTGAGATTTAGCATTTTTGCTCAGATATGCAGTGTAAAGCCCAGAAAAATTAACTTTATTCTTTTTTCTCAAGAATGAGGAATTTGGAAAAAATTCTATATTTAATTTAAAAGGAACTTGTCTTTAGTAGCAGTGGTAGAAGTTAGCCAGGTGTTAAATACCAGCTATTAAACATAACATGACTAGAAATATAAAAAAACTGTCAATAGCTTGATGCTAAGATTTAACACAAGACAGTATAATATGTGTCTTACAGAAAAATGGCATAGTATTTACATGAAAGGACACACATGATGTGGGAGTCCCCTCTGTATGCTATGATTATCATTAATGAATAAAGAAACTGCCTTGGCCTGTTGATAGGGCAAAACTTAGGTAGGAGGGGAAAACTGAACTGAGTGCTGGAAGAAGGAAGGTGGAGAGAGAGACACCATGGAGACGCCAGAGTCAGACACATCGAATTTTTGCTGGTAAGCCACTGCCACATGGCCATATACAGATTAATAAAAATGGTTAAAATTATTATAAAAGTTAGCCAATAAGAAGCTAGAGCTAATTGGCCAATCAGCATTCTGATCAGCCAGAAAAGGGGAGCTGAACAAAATTATAGTCTGGACAGCTCTGAAATATAGAAAACTAGACTTATTTCTTAGAAGACGTTTGGTGTATGTTTTCACCAACTGGATGATGATCTACAAGTTTAAGTGAGTGGGTCATGGAAAGATGATGAGGATATCAGATCTTTATTGCTGTTTGAGAAGGACTTAGTTTGTCAAGGCAAGCAATGAATGAGAGGGATGACCAACATCTAGTTATTTACATTGCTAGTGCTAATAATCATTCATATATTAATAAAATATAATTAGGACTAAGACATGGAATGATTGAGCCAGTCAGCCACTGGATAAACCATTCAAGTCATCAGCACAAACACACATATTTGTAATAGACATCTGGGTTGCCATGGGTTTCTAGAAAGAGGGGTGCACTAATATGAATTGGGAAGTGAGATCTCGTGGTTATTTCAAATGAGTGACATTTGCCATAAGATCTTGTGGATAATGAGGAAGATTTACAATTTGTTATTTGTAATTTGCAATTACACGGCAATTTGGAGAGAATCTATTATGCACTTTGTATCTGCTGAAGAGGGAGCTCAGTATTAAGAGGATATATGATGTCCACTTCTCAACACTAGGTTGGGCAGATGACAATAGCCTGCCTTGAACCAATGTTGTCTTGTGCAGTCTATGGGCAATTGCCCACTTTGCATGCATACATAGAAACACTTGCACACACATGTATGCACATACACACATACACACATACACACCAAGTAGGTACAAACCTCCTTCTTCCATTTCCTCCCTCCCACTCTTTCCATGTCCCCTTCCTTTTACTCTCTCTGAAATATATAGCTCTTTTATTGTTATCACACATGTATTTGCATTTCTAATTCATTTTAATTAACATGTATTACTTATTAAACTAGTACAGAGATGCTTATGCAACTATGTGTGCAGTTGTGTATTAAAGGTTGCATCACCTCCTTTCCTGACCATAAAACAAAAACAAGGTTAATGTGGGAGTCCCCTCTGTGTGTTGCTTGTAGATACATAGTTATAGTTATAGTTTCATTAGTTATGATAAAAGATAAAGTAAATAGAAATATTGTAACTGCTTGATACTTTTTATATGTAATTTTACTATGATAAACTTAAAACCTTCCTTTTTAAAAAACCTGCTGCTTTTTAGAACAGAAAAGGGGAGGTGTTGTGGGAGTCCCTTCTGTGTGTTTCTTGTATTGGTTAATGAATAAAGAAACTGCCTTGGCCTGATAGGGCAGAAATTAGGTAGAAAGAAAATGAATCCCCTAAATGAGATAATCTGGCCCATGAAGCAATACTACATAGTACTGAACTTCTAACATGTTTCCTTTGTATGGTAAAATGATGGCTATAAGGAAATTCATACCATTGCTTTTACATCAACATAGTAATAGTTCAATACCTCAAAATCCACCTCTAGGAACATGTGTGTTTGGTGTGGGACAATGGTCTGTATTCTCTCAATTATATTTTAAATAAACACTGATTGGCCAGCAGCCAGGCAGGAAGTATAGGTGAAACAACCAGACAGGAAATAGAGGCAGGTCAATGAAAACAGGAGAATTCTGGGAAGAAAAAAGCTTGGTCCTCAGTCCTGTCCCAGCCACAGAAGAAGCAAGATGTGACTGCCCCACCACATAAGGTACCAAACCACGTAACTGACCAGATAAGATAATATATGTTATGAGAGTTAGTAAGAAGCCTGGGATACTGGGCCAATCAGTTTATAACTAATGTAGACCTCTGTGTGATTTCTTTGTGACTTAATGATTGCAGGAAATGGGCAGGACAGAAACTCAGACAACATGTGTTGCTTGAAATTATGATGACATGTCTCTGACTATGAAAAATATTGTAAGCAAATTAAAAAGACAGTCATATAGCACACATTTTATATACATGTTTTGAAAAGCTGTCTTTGCTCAAAAGGTGTCTATTCTGACAACATTCCTTCTCTTAGCAAATACTGGACAAGCCAACAGTACTAGTGAAATGAAGGTCAGAGGAAGGGAATAGGAAAGATGTGACCTGCAATACATTCTGTGGACATGTGGACAGTTTGAAAAGGGTAAGAGTCAATCTTGACAAAAAAAAATTCAAAGCTGACACAGGTTCTTAAAAGACTAGTTATCTGCCACTACCTAATGTTGCAACTTAACTTCAAATAGCATACCGAGCTCTGAACCAGGTACCAATTACATAATGGGTGTTCTCAAACTTTGTTTGAAATTTAGTGTATATCACCTAGATAGCCAGGAACCAGAGATTGGATAACCCAGAGACCTTGGATAGAACCAAACACAACTGGTAAAGCATAAAAAATGTGTGTGTGTGTGTGTATTCCAATTGTCATCAGAGAGGCTCCATCCAAGAGCAGATTGGAGCCAGTGCAGAGATCCACAGAAGGACATTATGCAGAGAAAGTCTAAACTGGGCACTAAACCAGGTCCCTTCTCTTGGAGATTGGGAAACCCTGCAGAAGAGCTGAAAGAAAGATTGTAGGAGTCAGAGGGGATGGAGGACACGAGGAGAACATGGTCCACCAAATCACCCAAGCTGGACTCATGTGGGTTCACAGAGACTGAAGCAGAAAGCTCTAGGCCTGCGGGGATCAACACCAAGTTCTCTGAGTATTTATGGCTCTTAGCTTGGTGTTTTTGTGGAACTCCTATCAATGGAAGATTGTGTGCCTCTGAATCTTTTGCCTGCTCTTAGGACTCTTTTCTTATTGTTGGGTTGCCTTTCCAGACTTGTCCAGACTCAATATAAGGGTTTTTTTTCTTGTTATACTGTATCTTGTTTTGACTGGTTTGGCTGTCATTTCTTGGAGCCCTGCTCTTTTCTGAAGATGAAATGGAGAAGGAGTGGATCTGGGTGGAAGGGAGGTGAGGAGAACTGGGAAGGAGGTATAAGGAGGGGAAACTATGATTAGGATATATTGCATAAAAGAAAGCCATTTTCAATTTTAAAAAATTTTATAAAAAGAAATTTAGTATATAAAATTTTATTGCTAAAGCAAGTTTTAAATGACAAAATCAACAATTCCTTGCAACAGACTTATCAGAGATTTTTAATTAAAAAAATTCATCTTAGAAGAAAATTAAAGATAATATTGAAATTTCCCAGCACACCTCACCCCAATTTTATTTATGATTCCTTTTACATTTTATGATATACTTGTTAGAGTTGGTTAACCAATACCACTAAACTATTGCCTACTAGACCCGTTTCACCAAAATGTCTCACTACTTACCTTCTAACCATTCTATTGAGAAACTCATAAAATGTTGCCATTATACCCTAGAAGGCACTTCCTGTGAGATAATCACAAAACCTCCTTGCTGGAACTCTCAGATGTTATTAGAACACTTTCAATTAGGATTAAACTATTGAACTTTACCACGGGCGGTTTTTATGAAGAATGTTGACTGAAATATTTTATATTTCCCTTAAAAATATTTTATAAATATTATTGGGTGAAATTATGAGATTCTTCTGCATGTAAATATATACAACATTTAGTTTGAAAATTGCACGCTTTGCTGGTAGCCACCATCCACCCCTCACAATAATGAGCATAGCTGTCTGTTAGTTCTCCAGAAATTGCTTGGAAAGATTGCAAGTCATTTTTTTTGGCAAGGCCATATTGGCTGTCAGGGATTCCTAGATGCAGATGGGCCAGTTTGGTATGAGTGCAAATCAAATTGGCACAGTAGGAGGAAGACTTCATGCTGACACTGGTAACTTGCATTTAATAATAGTATTGGAAGCCAGAAATAATTCCATAGACAAAATCAATGTTAAAAGATAGCAGTTCTGGGTCCAGAATCTCATTTTAAAGAACCACTTCACAGTCATGGCTCCTGGCTCATGGTTCTGAAGGAATTAGCAGAGCTGACTCTGTAATAAAATGATGATCCTCCAGTTGAGTGTTCCCTTTCAAATGCCAGCATTCTACGGCAGAGACACAATGCTACCTTCTTGTCTTCCTAGGTGCCAAATCTGCTTTCCTTTGTTAATGCAAGAGCTATGGGCGTGAAAAGATGACAGCAATTGCAAGACCCAGGAATCCTGACCTCTTCTACTTAGATTTGCTAGTTCTCATTGAGGAAATAAACAACTGTGGTATCACGTGATCACAGACTCACTGATGAAGTCCTGATGCAGCAAATGGGGAGCTAGCTGGGTTGGATTACAACAGTTATTTCCCTGGGAAAATGGGCAAACTCAGTATTAAAACTGCAGTATATAATTCAGTGACAATATTTCCCAGTTTATAATAAGAGTAGGTCTTAGCATTTGACATTGGCATTGGAGTTATGGAGCTTTTATAACATGAACGTATCCTGAAAACTGCACAAATGCATGAATGTTAAATTTTTTATCACTATAATTTTATTATAGAAGGAGTAAGAATCAAGATTTCCCAGTGGCATCAAGAATTAGAACAAAAAAGAAACAGACTTGAGTAGATCTTTCTTATCAGAATGGTTAACATATTTTTCTCAACAAAAAGAAAAATTCGCATGAACATCTTATGTCAATTTCTGCAGTGTGTTCCAGTCATTCTCAATTTTCTTACTTGGTTATACCAATATAATTTTATCTGAAATGCTTTTTTTAATATGGAAAAGTCCAAGTCTGTAATATTTACATTACAAATGAAAATAGTCTCTCAGATTTTAATTATCAGGATGTTTGAACATAGAATTAGCAGCAAAATTGAGATTGTGTTCGGTCCAATGGACCTGCCCCTGTATCAGCAAGTATGTGACTGTTTCCTCTGGACACGTCTTGTGTGAATTCATGTCTGCTTTAATGAATGAACACACAGCAGCTTTACATGCTTCTGTGTGATTTCTGTCCAGATTGCAGTTTATGCTTTATTTGACTTGTCCATTTTTTATTATGCCATTGTCAGTTGAAATATTCTACGCTTTCTCTCTTCCTGGTTGTGAGACGGATGACAGGCTTCAGGCACTGTGTCCACATTGTGATTTCTCTAAATATTAGGAAGCCATATCAAGTCTGTTTGACCTGGCATCCCAGCGTCAGTCCATGTTATTACTACCAACATATCCTAGTAATCAAGTCAGTAAAGTGTCAGGTGATATTCCAATTTTTTTGTGCCACCTAAAGGGAATTATTTTAAGCAGCAATGCCCTAAATGGTCCTTGTGTACTTCAATGTTACTTTTGTGCATCTGTTTCTCGTTAATCTACACATTTATCATTTTTATGTTCTAAACCATATCTAATGATTACACATGTGCATTTTGGATTCTAGTGTTTTGCTGGAAGTTTTATTTTGTGTACCTTTAAATGAGTTTTAGGCCTAAATAAAAGGCTTTCTGTAGAACACATTGGAATTTGGGGGGATTTTGTATTATACTTCTTTATGTTTTGAACAGGCTTTGCAGTTGTGCAAATTCCTTCTCTTCTCTTGTTGTCAGCCGGCTTTATAGCAATCTCATGAGGCATGAGGGGTGCGGACAACCTCATCTCTCAGGAAAGACAAGAAGTACATTAGTCAGAAAGGTTTCTAAAGTCATAGTGGTTGTTTGATTCTACAACCAATCCCTTAACATCATTTTACCTCTTACTTGTGTGTACTACCACATCTGTTTTGTTACAGACATAAGCCTTCTCCTTTGAAAGTGGAACTGAGTAAGAAACACTTGGAAATATTTACTTGATAATATCAAAATTATTCATAATAGCCACCTGAAAGCAGAATTCATAAGAAAAGGCAAAGACAACACTGGGTAATGTACCTTGAATACAGAGGTACATAATCTATCCAGACATCTACCTCACTCTTTCTTCTTTTTGTGCTTCCTTCTGTTGCTTCTGTCTCTTCCTAGACCCTTCTCTCTTTCTCTCTCTCTCTCTCTCTCTCTCTCTCTCTCTCTCTCTCTCTCTCACTCTCTCACACACACATTCACACACACAGAGTGATAGAGAGAGACAGACAGACAGATGGACAGACAATTGGATAAACAACTACATTTAATATAAATGCAATTTTCTATTAATTTATTGTTACTAGTTGCAAAACTGTGTGACAGGAGAAACATGGTAAACTTAAAGCCAGTGGCAAAAGGCGTTTCTGGCAACATCCATGTGATTTTACTGCATCACTAATCATATAATAGAGCAGATGTAAAGGGAGGGTGAGATAATGTTAATTATTCATTCCAAGAATTAATTATTTTCAGAATGTAGGCTAATCCAAATTTTACCAGATGTGAGTTCAGTTACTTAATTTCCAAAATAGTTCTATTATTGTGTAACATGAAAGGCCTGCTTGTTGAAGTTTCTGTCCTGCCCAGTACCCCACAGCCAGCAAGCCGCAAAGAAAATCACACAGAGAGTCTACATTAGGTTATACACTGATTGGCCCATTAGCTCAGTCTTCCTACCAGTTCCCATAACCTATATTAACCCATTGTCAGCCACATGGCCAGTACCTTTTCTCAGCTGGGCTGCTACATGTTGCCTCCTTGGAGATCTGCACAGGAATGCCAAGGGAGCTTCCTGTTTCCCAGACTTTCTCCTTGCCCTGCCTCTACTTCCTGTCTGGATGACCCGCCTATATTCCTACCTGGCCAATCAGCATTTATTTAAAACACGATTGACAGAATACAGACAAGTTTCCTGTACCACTTACCCCTCTTTTTATAAAAAACAAAGGAAAATGTCCATAGTCCATTTTTTGGAAATGTGGGCATAGTATTCCAGGCTACTTCTGGCTGATTGGGGTCCTGATAATCTTTAAGGGGACCTAAAGAAAATTTAGAGGTAGGATCAAGTCCTGACTGGAGTATCCTGTGAGGCTTGATCATTTCAGGCAGCATCTTGAATCTGTTCTG
>JAQHUG010000270.1:498732-521754 GCA_028555095.1 Dicrostonyx torquatus | reverse complement strand
CCCAGATGTCTTGAGTTCTACATCCAGAAAAGATTCCAGATGCTGCCTGAGATGATCAAGCCTCACAGGATACTCCAGTCAGGACTTGATCCTAACTCTAAATTTTCTTTAGGTCCCCTTAAAGATTATCAGCAACCCCAACCAGCCAGAAGTAGCCTGGAATACTTTGCCCACATTCCCAAAAAATGGACTATGGATATTTTCCTTTGTTTTTTTTAAAAAAAGAGGGGGAAGAGGTGTGGGAGAATTGTCTGTATTCTGTCAATCATGTTTTAAATAAACACTGATTGGCCAGGCAGGAAGTATAGGCGGGAAAACCAGACAAGAATTAGAGGTGGTGCAAGGAGAACAGGAGAATTTGGGAAGCAGGAAGCTTCCCTAGCATTCCTGTGCAGACCACCAAGGAAGCAGGATGTGTCCCTGTCCCAGCTGAGAAAAGGTACTGGCCATGTGCCTGGCAGGGATGGGAACAATGGGTTAATACAAGTTATGGGAGCTGGTAGTAAGACTGAGCTAATGAGCCAATCAATGTATAACTTAATGTAGACTCTCTGTGTGATTTTCTTTGGGGCTTGCCGGCTGTGGGGTATTGGGCAGGACAGAAACCCCAACGAGCAGGCCCCTCATGTTACACTATATGCCACAAACTTGGAAAATGTAAAAGAAATGGACTTGCTTTTACATAAATACCATATACCAAAATTAAATCAAGACCAGGTGAACAATTTAAATAGACCCATAAGTCGTGAGGAAATAGAAACTATCATTAAAAAAAAACCTCTCAACCAAAAAAAAAGCCCAGGCCCAGATGTTTTTT
This sequence comes from Dicrostonyx torquatus, assembly GCA_028555095.1. NCBI lineage: Eukaryota > Metazoa > Chordata > Mammalia > Rodentia > Cricetidae > Dicrostonyx > Dicrostonyx torquatus. Next base: position 520,937 of record JAQHUG010000270.1, on the reverse strand, counting down.
TTTTTTTAAATCTTATTTCCATCTTTGATTAAGTTTGCTTTATTTATTTATGTTTTATATATGAGTGCTCTGCATATAAGCCTACATGCCAGAAGAGGGCACAAGATCTCATAACAGATGGTTGTTAGCCACCATGTGGTTTCTGGGAATCGAACTCAGGACCTCTGGAAGAGCATCCAGTGCTCTTAACCGCTGAGCCACTTCTCTAGCCCAGACCAGATGGTTTTAATGCAGAATTTTACTGGTACTTCCAAGAAGACCTGATACCTATACTCCTCAATGTGTTTCACTTAATAGAAACAGAAGAGTCATTGCCAAACTCTTTTTATAATACCACTCTTGAGAATATACCCAAGAGATGTTCAATCACACTACAAAAGCATTTGTTCAGTTATGTTCATAGCAGCATTATTTGTAATAGCCAGAACCTGGAAACAATCTAGATGATCCTCAACCGAAGATTGGATGAAGAAAGTGTGGCACATCTATACATTAGAGTACTACTCAGCAGTAAAAAACAATGACATCTTGAATTTTGCATGCAAATGGATGGAAATAGAAAACACTATCCTGAATTAGATAACCCAGACCCCAAAAGATGAATATGGTATGTACTCACGCATTAATGGACTCTAGCCATAAACAAAGGACATTAATCCTATAGTTCACAAGCCTAGAGAAGCCAAATAACAAGGTAAACTGAAAGAAAAAGATATATAGATTCTCCTTGAAATTGGAAGCAAGCAAGATCACCCTGCAAAAGTTGGGAGCATGGGGGTAAGGGTAGGGGTAGGGGTGGTGTTGGGAGAAGGGAAGAGTGGGAGAGAGAAGGGAGAAGGGAAAGACTGGGGAGAGCTTGGGGGAGTGGGAGGGTGGAAATGAAAGAAGGGTAGATTTAGGAGCAGGGAAGAGGACATCTACATTAAGGGAGCCATTTTAGGGTTGGCAAGAGACTTGACTCTAGAGGGGATCCCAGGTGTCCACGGGGATGTCCCCAGTTAGGTTTTTGGTCATCAGAGGAGAGGGTACCTGTGAACTGGCCTTGCCCCACTATCACACTGATGATTATCTCGAATATCACCATAGAATCTTCATCCAGCGTCGGATGGAGATAGAGACAGCAACCCTCATCAGAGCAATGAAATGAGCTCCCAAGGTCCAGTTGAAGAGTAGAAGGGGGGAGAATATGAGGAAGGAAGTCAGGACCACGAGGGGTTGGTCCACCCACTGATCTAATGGGAGCTCACCAAATCCAGCTGGACCGGGACTGAATGAGCTGTGATCAAACTGGACTCTCTGAATGTGGCTGCCAATGGGGTCTGACTGAGAAGCCATCAATAATGGCACTGGGACCTGTTTCTACTGCATGTACTGGCTTTTGGGGCCCTAGTCTATTTGGATGCACACCTTCCTAGGCCTGGATGGAGGGGGGAGGGCCTTGGACTTGCCACAGGGCAGGGTACCCTGACCTCTCTTAAGGAGAGAGGGGGTAGGAAGAGGTTGAGTTGGGGAGCTGGAGGGGAATGGGAGTAGCGGAGGAAGTGTAAATTTTTAAATGAAAAATAAAAAAAATACTTCATATATACACTGAAACAAAAGAATAAACCAAAGTATTACTCATTTGAATATAATATCCCCCTTTAAATGAAAACAAACATTTATAAGCAATCATTTTGGGAATTTGGACGTGCTTTTCTCCAAACTGCTTCCTACTGTTTGTTGGGCAAAGTATTTTGGGGGTTTGTGGAGATCTTTATGGGACTCTTGTTCCTTCAAACTACATTAGCCTAGAAGGAATCCACAGGTTCTCATCTTCCATGAAAACAAAAGCAGAATCTCTTTTCCAAAGTAACATATCTTTAGAGTCAAATTTTGAAGTCAAGATGTCTTTAAAATATATGTGTTGGCTTAGCATAACAGTCTGTACAATGAAATGTCTCTCTGTGCTTGGCTCATTCACAGTCAAAAATTTCAAAGAAAACATAATAGAAAACATAATTCAGATTCTCTGTGTATTTTCCATCTTTATGTAGCTATTCTTTTACTCTATTACTTTTTAATATTCAATTATCTTTACTGCTTTTATCTATGACTGTCTAAACGCTTTCTTCTCTCACTCTTTTAAGTTCATGTACATTTTTCCAACATTGTGACCTATTCAGAGCTCTTTTTCATCTGAATATGTTTTATTGTGTATCTGTAATCATTTTCTGTTGAGGAACACCTTTTAAATAAAAATACTAAGCAGGCATAGCATGAACCAACTCCATGGTCCTGCCAGTTTGTTCCACCAAGTCCAACATGGCAGAGGTATGTCCACCACCTCTGTGAGCCAAGATCATGGCCCCAGCTCCAGTGATGCAATAGGCCGTTAAGCAATGTGTGACTTGTTGCTCACAGACACCATTTAAGGTGTCCATAACATGACCACTATGAAACAGGAAGCTGGTTATTAAAAACGACAGGAAGTTTTTGCTGCTAACACTGAGTCAGGAAACCTTCTCTGAAAGGAGTTGCACCTCTGCTTGCTTCTAGCAAACAGAGCCTATCTGAGAAATTGTTGTTACCAAAAGGCTATGCTTAACTTTGTTGTTTTGTGTCTAGAATTCCTTGGCAAGCTCTCTCAGGTTTTATGTGAATGTAGTTAGCCCACATTGGTGCCATTTGAAAAAAAAAAAAAAGTCTGCTCGTTTGTTTTCTGAACATGAAGAACTAAATAATAATAATAATACAAAGCTATTTTAATTGCAACACTGCAAATGACTTAGGCATATTTGTTAGCTATCTTTTACATCTTAAATTAACTGTTTCTATCAATCTGTGTATCACCACAAGCTTGTGGCTTATCAGTAAGATTATGACATCCTTCTCCTTCAACAGCTACATGCTGTCTCATTGACTCTGCCTAATCTCTATATTTATCTCTGTTCATATTTCCCACCTAGCTTTACCCTAAGTCATTAGCAAAAACAGCTTTATTCATTAACCAATAAGAACAACACATATACAGAAGGACATCACATAGCATCTCCCCTTATAACCACACAACTTCATATGGATAAACAAAAAGCTAAAGATAGCCCCAAAAATCCTGTACAAAAAAAAAAGAACTTAGAGAGGCATCACCATCCCCGACTTCAAGCTTTGCTATAGAGTTATAATAATTTTAAAAAAATCTCAGTATTACCATAAAAACAGATACATGGACCAATGGAATCAAATGAATCAAATCCACACAACCATAAACATCTGATTTTGACAAAGAAGCCAGAATTATACAATGGAAAAAAATAAAGCATCTTCAACAAATGGTGTTGGCATAACTGGATGTCAACATGTAAAAGAATGCAAATAGAAATGTAATCCCAGTAGCGCAGACACTGAAAGCAATATTTAATAAATTGGACCTCCTGAAACTGAGAAACTTCTGTAAAACAAAGGATATGATCAGCAAGACAAAACAGAATCCTACAGAAAGGGAAAAGAACTTTACTACTCCCACATCTGACAGATAGCTGATGTCCAAAATATATAAAGAACTCAAGAAATTAGACATCAAAATACCTAATAATCCTATTGAAAAATAGGTGCAGAACAAAGCAGAGAATTCTCAACAGAAGAAATTCAGATGGTCAAAAGACATTTAAAGAATTGTTCAGCATCCTTAGCCATCAGAGAAATGCAAGTCTAAATGACTCTGAGATACTATCTTACACCAATCAGAACAGTTAAGATCAAAAACACTAATGACAGCGTATGCTAGAGTGGATATGAAGAAAGGGAAATACTCATCCATTGCTGGTGGGAATGCAAACTTTTGTGATTACTTTGGAAATCAGTTTGGCAGCTTCTTAGAAAATTGGGAATCAATCTACCTCAAGACCCAGCAATTCCAATCCTTGGCATATACCTAAAGGATACACAATTATACCACAAAGGCATTTGTTCAACTATATTCATAACAGCATTATTTGTAATAGCTAGAACCTGGAAACAAACTAGATGCCCCTCAACTGAAGAATAAATAAAGAAAATGTGGTACATTTACACAATGGAGTATTACTCAGTGGTAAAAACAATGGCTTCTTGCAATTTGCAGGAAATAGATGGAACTAGAAGAAAAACATCCTGAGCGAGGTAACAGATAGAGAAAGACAATCATGGTATGTACTCTGTCATAAGTGGATATTAGACATAAAGCAAAGGATAACCAGGCTATCATCCACAACCCCAGAGAAACTAGGCAAAAAGGAAATACTAAGAGGGACACACGTAGAGGGCCCTAGGAAATAGGAATAGTTAAGATCTCCTGGGTAAACTGGGAAGGGGTGTAGAAAAGAAAGGTGAGGGATGGGAACATGAGGGCTTGAGGTGGCCAAGTTAGGGGAGGAATTGAGAGGGGGATCAATGAAGAGATATCCTGATAGAGAGGGACATTGTAGGGTTAAGAGAAATCTGATGCTTGAGAAATTCCCAGGAATCCACAAGGATGACCTCAGCTAAGACCCTAAGCAATAGTGGAGAGGGTATCTGAACTGGCCTTCCCCTATAATCAGATTAGTGGCTACCCTAATTGTCGTCATGGAACCTACATCTAGTAGTTGAAGGAAGTAGATCCACAGCGAGGCACTGGACTGGGCTCCCAGAGCTTACCTGAAGAGAGAGAGGAGGAGTCAAGATCATCATGGGGAAAAACCACAAAGAGAGCTGACCCAAGCTAGTGGGAGCTCATGGACTCTAGACTGACAGCTGAGAATCCTGCATAGGACCGACTATGTCTTCTGAATGTGGGTGACAGTTGTATGGCTTGATTTGTTGGGCAGGGCCTGATAATGGGACTATGACCTATCCTGGGTACACGAATTGGCTTTTTGAAGCCCATTTTCTATGGTGGGATACCTTGCTCAGCCTTGATATGGGGGAAGGGACTTGGTCCTGTTTCAGCTTGGTATGTCAGATTTTGTTGACTCCCCAAGGGAGGCCTTACCCACTCTAAGGAGGGAATGGGGGTAGGATGGGGGTGGTAGAGGGGCCAGGAGAAAGAAAAGGGAGGAGAAGGAGGAACTGAGTCTTGTATATAAAATGATAAAAAAATTAAATTAAAAAACTATAACTTTTGATTGATTCTAAAATTAACTGCTAGATTCCCACTTAGCAGTTAGTTGTAAGAAATATATATATATATATAAATAATATGCATGCAATAATATTTATATATGCATATAACAATATATGTATGTATGTATCTAACAGCAATTAATTTAAAAAGAGGGCATGAATTTGAAATAGAAATATGAGGGTTATATGAAATAATTGGAGGGAATATAATAAAAGGAAGGACTGATGCAATTAGGTTATAATCTCAAAAAGATAGAAGAAATAATAAATAATTTAAAATTTTAAAAATGGACTCAAATAAAATATAATTTTATGATAATAATTAAAAATTCTCAGATGCAGTACTTTTATTACTTTATTAATTTAAGAGATTTTGCTTTCAAAGCAACCAAAGGAATTTTGAGACAATTATCCAATCTATCTATTTTCCTTTCATAGAAACACAGGTGAAAACTGACATATCCTGCCCTGAGTGCAGTAGAGGAACATCACAGTAAGTCATACTCAACTCTATAAATGGTCTAGAAACATTCACCACTGCTTAAGTAATCCTGACATCTGTAAAAATTCATTATGCAACCCACGTGTTGGTGGTGCACACCTTTAATCCCAGCATCTGGGAGGCAGAGGCAGGTAGATCTCTATGAGTTCAACGCCAGCCTAGTCTACAAGAGCTAGTTCCAGGACATCTAGGGCTGTTATACAGAGAAACTTTGTCTCAATAAATAATCCTTATGTATTTATCACCTAGGTCTTCATCATGGCTCTTCATAGCTTCACAAATGATTAGTTCTAGTACCTGTAAGCAAGACCACTGTGGTTAGGTTCAGTGACACAGTGGGCTGTCCTGTCACCTAGAAGAGCACCCTACAGTCTATGATACATGCATATCAATTCACCAAAGCACCACATGATAGAGCATCCTTGTAAGAGAGAATCAGGATTTTAAACACAAATTGGGAAATGGCATGCCTATGTGAGTTGGAAAAAGATGCAGACTGCTGCTTTTTTTTTTTTTTTACTTTGTTTTGTTTTTAAACACTGTGTGTAGTAAAGCATCAATGTAAAAGTCATACCTTTGTTTGTGGGCAATCTCTAGCTATTATACTTTTTTTGAAAATTCAGTTTATACTTAGAACATGTCTAGGAGAGAGTAGACAATAAACCACACCATAGGCTAAGACAAAGACTCTAAGAAGTAAGGACATTTGCATACGCATACCGGAGTAGCAGTAAGAATACCTAGAGACTAAAATTCCTGCATTTGGCAATCAGTCATTGTTTGGGTAACTCAACCATGAATTACCCTGAACAAAAGGACTACTGAAGAACCCTAAACTAAGGGGTTCATCATACTCTCAGCAGGGTTAATCAGCTATCCTCATCCAATTCCATTAACTGGTGAGTATTTAGGTACAATTTGCTATCTAATTCTTGTTAAAAAAAATTATTGATTTTTATTGATCTCTATATTTTTCTCTGCGTCCCCCCTCCACCTCTCCCTTCCCCTCCAACCTTCTCTCAAGGTCCCCATGCTCCCAATTTACTCAGGAGATCATATCTTTTTCTACTACCCAAGTAGATTAGATCAATGTATGTCTCTCTTAGGGTCCTCATGTTGTCTAGGTTCTCTAGGATTGTGATTTGTGGGCTGGTTTTCTTTGCTTTATGTCTAAACACTACTTATGAGTGAGTACATGTGATAATTGTCTTTCTGGGTCTGGGTTACCTCACTGAAAATGCCTGCAAATTTCAAGATGTCGTTATTTTTTTCTGCTGTGTAGTACTCAATTATGTAATTGTACCAGCTAATTCTTGTTAAAAAATTTACAAGAAAATATGAAAAGTTGTGGTAGTCATACATGAACGAAATGGAGTTTTGGCTGAAATCTAAAGAATATGTGATCTAGCCAGGTACAGATTGCTCCACACTTTGCCCCCTTACTTTTCCATATTTGAACTTCTTCTGTGTTCTCTCCTTTGAGATTCCACATATTCTTTCTGTAGACATGGTGGTCTGTGACCTCAGCAGTATTTAATTCTTCTTCATAGATTATTATTATTATCTTATTGTGTATATAAACCATATTTTCTTTATATATGCATTCTGGAATAGGCACCTACACTGAGACTATCAATTATATACTGTGAATAAAGCACCAGTAAATATAGACATTTAGTGTTTCTCATTCATCCTGGCCTTGATTCTTTGTGCATATATATCCAAGAGCATACAGGTGACTCATATGGACGTGCCTATTTGGGTTGCTGAGGAACCTCAAGATGTTTCCCACACTGCTTGCTCTGTTTTATAATACCCATAATTACATACTCTCATCAGCATTGGCTGTCACTTAGTACCTGGAGTCAGTTGGCATCTCAGTGTAATTTTATTTTAAATTTTCTTGTACATAGAATTTTGAACATTGTGTGTGTGTGTGTGTGTGTGTGTGTTGTCAATTGAACTTTAACAAATTAATGGTTCTATTAATTTGCCCATTTATGGACAAGAATATGTGCTTTTCCAGTGTTTAACTTCTTGAGAGTCTTTGTATTTCTTAGATATTAATTCCCTGCTAAAGCATGAAAAGTGTATATTCTCCTGTTCTTTAGACTGCTTTTACCTCAGATAATTACTTCATTTGCTATGCTGATGCTTTTCAATCTTATTAAAAATCCTTTGATGGATATGTATCTGTAATAATTTTCTTCTACACTTTAGCTTAACTCTTCTTTATCATTCCCATTTGAGAATCTGGTTTGGACTTAGTTCTGATAAACATCATAGTTAATCCTTCTTGGGTCATCTTTTTTGAGTTATAATTAGGCACCTTTTTATAATCTCAAGGTTAAGAGCATGTATATGTCTTCCAGAATCACCAAAATTTTAAATTCCTTGCTTAATTTTACAATTCTTTTTAAATCATTCCAAGCTATGAAGAAGCAAGTAGACTTTTATTTACTTTTGCCCTTCCTTGGCTGACAATATATAATTGTTCCAGCATCCTGCAATGCATATGTCTTATTCACTACATTTCCTTTGATCAGTTACCTTCCCAAAATATATTTAGTAATTAAATTAAAGCTGCCTTTGAGATCACTATCCTCTTCCACTATGTATTCAGACCAGATGAATTTGAGCATTAAGAAGTACATATAATTAGAAGATATTTCAACTACTCAAATAAATTGGTTCATAATGAAGAAAGCTAGGTGAGCAAATGAATTGTAGAAGTTTATATGAATCTAAAATCCAGGCTATTACTGAAATCTTAAATTACTTACAGAGGCAAGGAAATGGATCAGGATGATATCTGGAAGTTCAGAATGGTTCAGCTTCAGTTAACGGTCTTTTCCAAATGGTGATTATAATACTGATAGGAGCTTCACACTAGTACCAGCTAAGTACATATTTTATTCCATTTTAATAAATACCATGATTCCATGAAGTTGATAGACATGTAAAGGCAGCATTTGTGTGTAAGTTGACGGAGCTAAGTAATGTTGTTAAAACAAACAGTAATGCAAGTTTTCTATAGAAGGTTTTGTAGACTGCGACTAACATCTAAAATTTTATCTTACTTACTCATATTTATTTTAATGTAATGAACAAGATTGTAAAAATGGCTAAGAAACTAAACAGATTTTTATTCAAAATACATCATTGAGAAATGAAGCAGGGCAGCTTCCTCATTTCTGAGGAATATGTGGAACCCAAATATGCTCATTAACCAAAAAAGAAAATAATGCAAAGTTTGTATTAGGAAACTATTCAACATTGTAGGTCATGTTGTGCACATAAATGCTACACATGAACATGTATATTACATAATATGTATATACTCCTCTAAAATATTCCAAAATTTAAATATTTATTGCACATAATTATTATTCTTTTATAAAAATTCAATTTATCTGCTTCTTCCCCAAAGGAGGCTTATATAGCTTAAATCTATTAAAATTAAACTCATTTTGAACAGTACATTAACCAGATGTTAAAATAAACTATTACCACATAATTTAGCAGCTAAATTGGATCCTTAGACATATGTTAGATATTCAAGACCAATTTGCTCCATGTTAATGACAAAAAATTATCATTGGTAGGAACAGGTTCCATAGCCAAAGTTGATCTGAACTTTGATGTTACAGAGTGAGCATATTTTTCAATGGAAGTAATTGTCCTTTGGCCTTTGTGAAAAGACGTTAATTTGGTATGTGGAGAATATCTGCATACTCTGTTTGCTGGCTGCTTACCAAACACGGAGGTCAGGACTGCTGACCCAAATGCATGTGTTTAACAAAAGCCTCAAAAAACTGCTCAATAACAATAGCAATTCAATACCAGCTTTGCTCTCCTGACACCTTCAGACTCCTGTTCATTAACTCTTAAGCTCATACTGATCAATATCTATCCTTCTAATAGCCTGCATTGCCTTCAATGTTTTCAGTCACTCTTTCCTTTTAAACTTTTGGAATACACACCTAAATATACACATCTCTGTTGTTAATTATGAAGTATAATGGTCTCAAGCTATAGTTATGGAATCAAACAATCAAGATTTAAACTGCAACTTTTTATCCTCAGCAATTTATTCTGTGAACAACATATTAACAGATAGGTAATGACAGCATCTACTTTAGGGTTGTTGTGAAGGTGAAATTATTGAATGTATGTTATATTCTCTAAGAATGTTCACCACACATGAGATTAATAAGAGAAAGATTTTTATTACACTATTGGTGTTATATAACCACAACATAAATATATCCCTTAAAGTTTCATCATATACAAGCATATGTACACATGTGTGTGCACGCGCGCACACACACACACACACACACACACACACACACACACAAGCAAAAAGAAGGGGGAGGGAGGAGAAAGAAAAGAAAGATGAAATGGTGAAGGGAAAGATAAGAACAAACAGGAAAAGAAGCAGCAGCAGAAGGAGAAGGATGAGCAGGAGGAGGCAGAGGATAAGAGGAGGAAGAGGAAGAAAAGAAGGAGAAGGAGGAGGGGGAGGAGAAGAAGAAGAGGAAGAGGAAGAGGAAGAAGAGGAGGAGGAGGAGGAGGAGAAGGAGGAGAAGGAGGAGAGGAGGCGAAGGAGGAGGAGGAGGAGGAGGAGGAGGAGGAGGAGGAGGAGGAGGAGAAGAAGAAGAAGAAGAAGANAGGAGGAGGAGGAGGAGGAGGAGGAGAAGAAGAAGAAGAAGAAGAAGAAGAAGAAGAAGAAGAAGAAGAAGAAGAAGAAGAAGAAGAAGAAGAAGAAGAAGAAGAAGAAGAAGAAGATATTAAGGTGAGGTACTTATAAACGACTATGATGACATTCTTTTCTTGCCTAAACTCAAATTCTCTAGGATGTGAGCAATTGTAAATAGGGTGGATTCACTGTAAGTGCCTTGGATTTTCATTAGACTGATATGCTTAGGAGGAGACACTTAGAACATGATACTTGTGTCTTTCACTTAAGAAGTGCTATGATTTGGACTAGCTTATCTGATCTCCTGAAAGAACTGGTCCCTTTCTGCTGACCTATGATCTTTGTTAGAGTGAATTTGTTCAAACTCATTGCATGGCTCATACACCATATGTGGTGCATTTTCTGTTATGCTGATTATAGAAATTGTGGAATGACTTTTGGTTTTAAATGTGGCAGCAAAGGATATCAGACCTAATTTACAGCTCAGCTAAGGGGAAAGCACTGGGCAATATGGTCACAGTAGTTTTCTAATTTTCTTCTCTCATGTCCTGTTCACAGTTCTCACAAAGATAATCCATGATTTCTCTTATCCCAGTAAATCTAATTTCATTTAATATTGTATTTTTGTTTGAAACCGTATTGATAAAAGACTAAGTTTTACAGCAGAATATTTCAAAACCATCATGATGGCTAGTCTTGGTTGTCAGTTTGACTATATCCAAATCAACTGTAATCCAAGCAGCTAAGCATGCCTGTGAAGTGTTTTTCTGGATTGGATTATTTAAGGTAGGAAGATCCACCATAATTTGGGGCACACCTTTTGGTAGCAGCCCACACTCCAAAATAATCATGAAAGGAGGAAGCTTTTGCATATTGCCTGCTAGCTGCTACACATTTTTGGAAAGCTTATCTATCCTATTATGGAGGTATTTCTTCCCTGATATTAGAAGCTATTTCCTTAACGTTCCTACATAGATCCAGAGTGGAGACGAGTAGCTCTCTAGAAATCTTCCAAGATTCCAGCCCCAGACGGGGACTGATGAAGCATCCAGTCTTGTGAACTGAACAACTATGTGATTCTTGTCTTTTCGATTGGGAGACAGCCTTTGCTCAGCTACCTGGACCACAGTATGTAAGCCTCTCTAATAGACCGCATTTGTGTGTGCATGTGTATATATATATATATATATATATATATATGCATGTGTGTGTATGTATGTGTGTGTATGTATGTGTGTGTGCATGTGTATTAATGCCATCAGCACTGTTCTGTTAGAGCATACTAATTCAACTATGATTTTATAATTTTCATGGGAATGAGAACAGAACAATAACTAATAATGCTCTTTGCTCTTCATAATATTATTAGTATTTTTATGACTTTAATGTAAAGTTAATACAATTAGATGATCCTTATTTTCAGTAAGTCATATCCTACTTTGCTTTCTGCTTCTGTGATAAACAACACAACCAGAAGCAGCTTGGGGAGGAAATAGTTTTTTCACTTTACAATTGACACTGCAGCACAGAGAAAAGTCATGTCAGTAACTCATGATGGAAACCTAAGTCAGAAACCACACAGGAATGCTGATTTCTTGCTTGCTAACTTTGTCTAGCTCAGCTGCCTTTCCTATACAGCTTAGGTCCACCCACCTAGGGATTGTTTAGTCCACAGAGGACTGGGCCCTCTTACATCAATTAACAATTAAGAAAATGCCTATTATACATGGCTGCAGGCCAACTTAAACTGGGTACTTCTTCAACTGAGGTTCCCTCTACCTTCATAGATGTGTCAAGTTGGTTTACACTACTAAGGGCATCACACTTGTCAAATTCAGTGGCCTTATTCAAGGACAGCAGAAGAGAGAGACATCATGACTCACATATCTTCTCCTTGGTGGAAAGACATAAATCATACAAAAAGATGGTTCCAGGAAGAGACAAGAATAATACACTAAATTAATCTGATAATACCACACTAATAGAATTATATAAATCTCATACTAACCCTAAAACAATCACTTGCCACAGAATGATGTTCCACTTCTGATTTCTTGTGCGCAATAGAGCTGTTATGTCTAGAAACTACTGCCTGCTGCACATGTTCACGACCTCTGGTTTTACAGCTTTCTATTTACTCTTTACGGTGATGATTGCTGATCTTTACTGGGAAGAAGTGTGATATAGACGTCCAATTTAGAGCTGAGCATTCCAGAGTCTTTGATTCTCCGATCATTGGCCAGTTGTGGGTCTCTGTGTTAATTGCCATAGACTGCAAAAAAAATAGTTTATCTGTTAAGGTTTGAGAAAGGAATACTCCATGGCTGTAAAGATTAGGATGTAAAAGCATTTTAAAATTACATCCACTCAGCAGAATAATAGCATCAAATCTTTGCTTAAGGTCTATGACCTAGGCAAACATGTATTTTTCACCATGATAATGATGCTAGGCATTAGTTCAGTCTTAAAAAGCAAGTTTAATCAGAAAGAAGTTTGTTGGGATCATGGCACTGTTATAATATGTGTGTATATTGCCACCCTTGTCATTAACCTCCAGAACTGGATGGGAAGGCTCTGTTGTTGAGGGTACCACATTCTAGAATCAGAGGACATGGAGAAAACTAGCAGCTGCCAACGTGGACATTTCAGATGTACTTGATTTCTTACATAGTGCTGGAAGATACTAGGTCTGCTACCAGGGAGAAGAGTAATCAACAATCCTGTGTTTTATATCTGACTTAACATAGAGAGTGACACAATGTCAAAGTCATAATTAAAGTCAATGCTGTGATTAGTGGGATATTGTTTTCCTTAGAACACACACAGAACCACACTCTTGGGAGTAGTAAGCATGAATGAGATGCAGGGTTTCCATGTAAATAATTCAATGCCATTTTATCTTTCACACACAGATTTCTAAAACAAAACTCACTATTCTGCATTATGCCCGTTTTATTGCCAACAGCCTCTTGTGTGTTTATCCAACTCAGCTGTAATTTCAACCATAAAAACTGACTCTGATATGTAAAGGAAACAAGCAAACTGAGCTTTCTCCTTCCTTCAAAGCCTGAAATTGCATGATACTCTCTACTGTCTATTTGTTCTATGATATCATCTTAGTGGAACCAAGAAAGATTTAAAATTTACAGAAAGAGTTGGAGAAATGTGGAATATAATAGCAATATGCTGTTAAGGTCTCCACAGCAACTGGGAGCCAATTATCTATGGTGGCATTAAACATAGATATTTATATTCATATTCATAAAACATCTTCCATTTTTCAACCATGTAATCATGTAAGATTGATAAGGCAATCTCATATCAATTGTAGATGACTTATCTCTATCCAGTTTTTAGTGAAATAAATTATTTGGGTTTTGACTAAACCTTCCAGTATTTTAAATTTTTCTCAAATGTTCTGGTTACTTGTATTATCTAAAACATCATTTTGTGAAATCCAATGAGTCACATCAATATGAAATAATTTGATCCACAAACTATAAAAATCATGTGTTCTGTTCACATGACATAGAATCATCTAGAATGTATATGTATACTTAAAGCTTTATAGGTGTGATACTAGCTTCTTAGACTGAAAGACCTGGAGATGAGCTCTGGAAACCAATGGAGAAATTTACCAACTGTTTTCCAGGTAGGGCTGCTGTGATTCAAAGAAGTGGGTGGAGCTTCATACTGTATGATTCTATTTAATTACTTTTATATTTCTTTTTGTAGGTTTTTATTTATTCTTTAAATGTTTGTCATTGAAATAGAATTACATTACTTCCCTCCATCTTTTCTACCCTCAAGCCCTTCCCTGATACTTGCCCCTAACCTTATCACATTTCTTTACTCCCACTCCCAAATTGACAACCCCTTTTTATTTATTTTATTATTTTATTTATTTATTATTATTGCTGCATTCATTGTTCTCTCATTTTTATTGCCACATACATATATGTAAATACAACCTGGTGAATCCAGCTTTGCTGTTTGTGTAAATATAGCTTAAGAGATGGCCACTCTGCATTGGGCAACCCATAAAAAAGGATAGATAATTCCTGGAATAAGCTAATTCTGCTTCTTCCAGCAGGCATGAGTTGCCTGAAGTTCCTTGCCTGGGGGTGATACAACCCAAAATCTTCTACCTTTCATATTAACATATCTTATGACACTGCCATTGTCCTAACTTTGTTTATGCAACTCTTTGTAGGTGACTTGGTATTCTGGATCTTGCAATCTTTCTGACTGTTCTTTCACGGTGTTTCCCAAGGTCATAAAGATGTAAAAGTTGTGATAGTTGTATCTACTGGGGCTGTGTTCCCCATGATCTGTTTATCTCTGCATTGTGCCCATTGAAGTTTCCTGTAGTAGCTTCTGTTTTCTACAACGAAACTCTCCTTTTTTGAGGGGCAGTAACCACACTTATCTGTCAGTATATGGTGAGATTTAGAATATAGTGAGGAATTGTGCTGGATTATTAAATTGGTGGCAGTATACTCCTTCTAAGCTCCAGAAAACTGGCTAAGGGTACCAAATTGTGTTGAGCAAACCTTGAGTTCAATTTAGACAGCCATTGGTTACCAGTGACATGTGAGTGCTAATCATTGCATCTTTATGTGTATCTTTCTGTTCTGGACATTGTTGTAGCTCATAGATTATATAACCAAGTAGGACTATTTAATTCTTTCACTCTATTGACAGTTTGCAGCATTTTCTTGTATTATGGAAGCTAGATGGTAGGATTTTTAACACATAGAAATAGTAGAAGAACACATTCATTAATTTTCAGTGAAGTTGACTGCACTTGAGTTCTGCAAGGTGGCTATAAAACTTCACATCTTGAAATACTTCTCTGCATGTTTTGAAATCATGAGTTTTTGTTAAAACTGTTTCCATCCAGAGATCTGTTCAAGCAGAGGCTTCCTGACAGTGGGTGTAACATGCTGAGCAGCCCCAGCACCAGCCAGTGTGGTGTCCTCACTACACAGGCTTTGAGTCAAGACAGAACCTCCCTTCCTCAGGTTCTCTTGGTCATGCATTTGTTGCAGCAAAGAGAAAGGTAACAAGGATAGGGTGTGCATATGTGCTTTCACTGTATATGTAGATATCCTTTGGGGATTTCTATGAAATTCATAAGGACTTCATTGAAATGAGTCTATTCCATCTTGTTCACTCAGAAACCTCAACTATAACTACTTCTAAAATTTCTAGTTCTAATTTTGGCATATAAGAAATTTAAAAAAAGAAAGGCTACATAAATTGCAGTATTGCCTTTTGTACCTCCAAACGCTTAGAGAATATTATTCACGTTTGTTAAATACAGTTACCTATATTGCATGCTACAAATAATGTGTATCTCAAAAGGAACTAATTTTCCTGTAGAATTCATCATTTGGCTTCAAGTTTATAGATCAATACAACCTCATATTTTTCATGCAGTTTCTTTTTCTATTTTTTATCAAAATGTGAAATTTTATGCACAGGTGCAGAATAAAATAAAGAAGGGGCCTCATTACGATTGAATTTGTCTCAGCAATGAAATAACAGTATTCCAAAGAATACTTTTGCAAACCTGTTTCTAGGCAATGTATGGCTGACTGACAGTTTGTGGGCAGTTTAGGAAAATGGTTAAGTTCAGCTTTTCCATTCTCTTAATTAAACAGAAAAGGACTGTGGATGCTTTTAGAGAAAAATGTGAGGGTTTCTCCTTTTAAGACGGAATTTTGCTTTTATTTTGATAATTGTCCTAAGGTCTTACAGGCAGACTTCAGAGATACAGAACAATGAGCTTTCAATGAAACATCAAAGAGAATAAGCTCCAGGAAACCCATCAGATTGTCATTTCAGAGCAAAGCTCCAGGAAACCCATCAGATTGTCATTTCAGAGCAAAGCCTTCCCTATGCTTCAACTCTTGAAGGTCCTTGCTTTTTTTCTCTTTAATTCTAGGCAATTAAAGGATTAGATTACTGTAAAAAAAAATATATTCTAGAGATATTGTGATAATTTTAACTCAAATAAAGAACTTTAAACCAGGTGGTGGTGGAGCACACCTTTAATCCCATCACTAGGGAGTCAGAGGCAGGTGGATCTCTGAGAGTTTGAAGCCAACCTGGTCTACAAGAGCTAGTTTTAGGACAGGCTCCAAAAGTTACAGAGAAAGTCTGCCTCAGAAAAAAAAATCATTTATTTATTTATTATTTTTATAGCAGTGTGTGATAATTAGATAGAGTAAGTTCTAGTTCATTTTCATACATACACATAATGGATTTCTATCGACTAGCTTTAGTCAGCCTCTGCTGCTCTCCCTTTATGATCCCTTTCTCATCAACCCATCCTCTTTCAACTGTCAATGACCTTCAGAAGGGTTGCTTACATGAGCGTGGAGCAGAAGGTGTTTACTAGATCCTACACAGCTTCCCAGTGGTAACTCATCGAAGAAAACGTCTTTTGCTCCCTCCAGGAAACATTAGATGTCTGCCTATAAAAGTTCAGGGAGAAGTGTTACCTTTGGACACCCCATGACAGGATGTCCAGGTCCAGTCTTGTGCAGATCAATCAAGCAATGACCTCTGGTGAGTTCAAGAATGTGTCTTCTGTGTAGTTCTGGAATTATTCTGAATGCTATGACTCGGTAATTGCAATGACACCAAATATTGCAAAGACATAAAAATAAAAACTTTGTTTCCATTTTCAAAAAGCAGTGAGGATAATGCACAAATAAGCAGTAATGTCTCCCGTGGTTCAAAAAGTGGAACCTTGAACTTGTAAGAGCAAATGTGAACAGAAGGTTCCATTAATCCATTTCTATTTGTCTGAGAAGATACAGCTATGTGAGAGTGCTTGCCCACACAGCTTGTCTTACCCACACCGCCAAAAGCAGAAACAAACAAAATTTTTCAATTTCTTTTTATCATTTCATGTATAACATGTATCTTTACCTTAGATTTCTATGTTTTAGATACTAACATGAAGAATTGAATTTGCTGGCTGGTCTGTATGAATGTCAAATTGTGTTGGCAATCTGCTTTTGCAATTGGCATTTAATTTTACTATCCTGTATAATAAAAATGATGAAGACTCCACAAATTTAACCTTTCCTAATTTTCAGCCAATAATAGGTAGAATTAAAATTAGTCTAGACAAATACTGCAAATTTGTTTTTATTTTTGAAAAACAAGCCAGTATAACAATGCTTCTCATCCAGGCTAATGATTATTTTTATAAAAAATTTAAGCAATTAGAGGATTTACTCATTTGGAAAGTTTTAGGTGTATTTTGATGTTTTCTCTCTAGATTATCATATTTTGGCAGATGGAAGATTCTTGTCAAAAAAGACCCTAGGAAAACTGGCCTTGCCTCACCCTGGATACTGTGAAAAAAGAGCTGGCCCCTGCACATGGGAGAGATAGCCTCCATCCTCACTGCAGGCCAGAGTGAACCAACCCTGAGGGCATGGACATAGAGATGACTCCACCCACTTGCCCAAGGTGGTGGCCCCAGCGGCCCAGGCTGATCAGCTTGGCTACTATCCAAGCCCACAGCCAGGCCTTGGGTTGGCCATTTACCCCATCTAGGGCCTGCTGGAGCTGGTGAAGGGACTAGTCCTGTGGAATGATACGGCAAAATATCCCAGACTAGTGGTAGCCATGGGATAATCCATAGGAGTTTTGGGGAGAATCCAGTGATGATAGAATACCAGAAACCAGAGGCCTTGAGCCAGCCCAGTGACTCACTGCGGTAGACATTTGCCAAAAAAACAATGGGACAAAAAGATATACTGTATGACACACCGAAGCCTCCTTTGTTACCAGGACTAATGAAAAGGAGTTGGAGAAGCAGGAAAGGAGAAGCAAAGAGGTTTCTCTGTTGTTGTGTTTTTTGTTTTGGTTTTTTCTTTTGGTTTTGTTTTTGTTTGTTTTCTTGCTTTTGGTTTTGTTGGCCTGCTTGTTTATTTTGATTTGTTTATGGGGGGGCATAGCAGGGATCAAGGGAGGGGTGGGAAGACAGGGAGGTGAACGGAATTGGGATTCATGATGTGAAACTGCCAAAGAGTCAATAAAGAAGTTATGAAAAACGAAACAGAACAAGTGCATTATCATTTTAATAAGGATGCATTCACAGCTCATCCTGTTCCATAACATGTAGCCTCACAGTTTGCCCCTTGGCTGCCTGTTTAATTAAGCAGTGAACTGCACCAAAAAGCTGCCATATTTGCACAAAATCACTGACAAAATTTCATGCTTCAAGTTGAGTTTTCAGGCGTGCATATATTTCTAACTCGACTGAATTTTTCACTGATGAAGAACAGAAAATGATTCTGAAGATTTAGCTAAGCTTTTTGTTTCATTCCTTTCTTGAGTCTTCAAGTTTTACCATTTCTTTTTTATGTTTCCGTTGATGTAGAGCATATCTCCCTGAAAACAAAACCAACCACCAATTTATATGATAGATATATCAATTATTTCCAAACTGCAATACAATCTCTTTAAATTATGTGTGAAAGAAGGGAGATCAGATATGAAATTTTCATTGTTTGGGAAAGATAGTATATGGTTTAAAACTCTGCAGAAATGTGGAGGTGTTTTCTGAGGAACTACAGTGGTTTAGCTTCAGTGTTTGTGCATAATTAAATGGATAACCTTGGCACGCATCCTATTTTACATGAGGGTGCTTCCTCTCAAAGTGACAGAAAACATCTATTTCTCATCAAAGTACCATTTTAACAAAGCTAAGGTGACCAATGTGAGTTCATACAAATCAAAAATTTTGAAAACATTTTGAAACAATTTTGAAAAAAGCATGAAAGAAAACAGGAATAAAGGACAGAAAATGGCAGAGACAGAGTCAAAGGGAAGATGTAAAACAGAGACAGATGCATAAAGTAGTTATGTTTAGTTGGCTTTCCCCCTTCTGTCTTCCATCTCCCAGTCTCTGTCTTTCTGTCTGCCTCCCTTCTTTCTCCTAGTCCTTCTCCTTCACCACCTTCTTTTGTCCACCTAAAGCATGCCTTGACATTGACTCTGGTATTGTACATTATCATCATCATTATTTTACAATTTAATGATTTTATCCTTAATCATTATTGTATACTTTTTATTATGTTAACATAGTTACTTAAAAGAAGAGACTGAAAAATAAAAAGTAAATGTGTATTTACCCTAGTAAGGATATTTGACAAATGGTTACTGTAACATTGTTACAAGAAACAGGGATTTCCTTTATCCATGAATGTAGCTTTGATGATTATTTAACAAGCACATTTGTGGTGAGGGTAGCTTTTTGAAACTGAAAGCTCTTTTTCAGAAGTAAGCTTATAAATCATTCAAGTCAACTTAATTACAATAGTTGCCATTTACTGAATTTGTGTGACCAAGTATGTGTAAGAAAAATAGCTAGCACACACTTTACTGAGAATATATACTCTAGAGTAATTTAAGTAATATTTTAAATTTAAGTTTTAATTTAATATTTAAATTTAAGTTAAATTTAATATTTAAATTTAAGTAATAAATTAAAATATTAATTAATTTTTACATCAAAGCTATGAATCAAGTACAGTTTTTACGAAAGTATGGAAAATGATGAGCAATGCTCAAGGGAATTATGTACCCAGCCCAACAGTACAGCCATAGTAGTGGAAGTTTTGTGATAACCATGGTACAGGTAACTTGATATATTAAGGAATTAAATAAAATTTATATTGAGATCCAGATATTATTGTTACTACACCCATTGTGATTGGCTTGTGGTTATGTCTGTGAGCTATTTTTCTAGCTGCTAAGGGATGTAGGAGGGTCTAGCCAATGTGGGTCATTTTGCGACAGTAAGATTGGTCCAGATTGTTTGAAAAGGTAACCAAGCAGGCCAAAGGAAACAAGCCAATAAGCAGCCTTTCTCCAGGGGTTCTGCTTTAAGCTCCTGCCTTGAGTTCCTGCCTTAACTTAGATTTTCTTGGTGATTAACCTGTAAGAGAATAAAATGAAACAACAAAACCTTGCCCCTCCCCAAGTTGCTTTTGGCTATGGTGTGTATCACAATAAGAAAACACAAATGATACCTATCACCAGTGAGGGAAAGAAGGTATGCTATCTTTTTTTACTGATGTTTTAAAATTGTTTTTAATAAGCTATACATTTTTCTCTGTTCCCCTCCCTTCCTCTTTCCTCCCCTTCAACCTTCTCCCATGGTCCCAATTTACTCAGGAGAGCTTGTCTTTTGTATTTCCCATGTAGATTAGGTCCACATATGTCTCTCTTAGGGTCTTCATTGTTGTCTAGGTTCTCTGGGATTGTGAATTGTAAGGTGGTTTTCTTTGCTTTATGTCTAAAAGTCACTTATGAGTGAGTAGATATGATGTTTGTCTTTCTAGGTCTGGGTTGTCTCATTCAATATGATGTTTCCTAGATCCATCCATTGGCTGCAAATTTCAAGATGTCATTATTCTTTTTCAAGATGTCATTATTTTTTGTCGAGGGGCATTTAGGTTGTTTCCACATTGCTGGTGGGAGTTCAAATTGGTACAGCCCTTTTGGACATCAGTGGCAATTTCTGAGAAAATTAGGGAAAAAAAAACCTTCCTCAAGACCCAGCAATCCAAAGGATGCTCAATCATACCACAAGAAGGGATGCTATTAGTAAAAGTTCCTACACAGATTTTCCTCAGATGGTGGGGTAGAAGATATGAGAAGCTGAATCTAGTTATCCACAAAAGAAACACCTCTTAAATTTAAGTGTATTCATATGTTGAAAGAAGTATATTAGACAAACAGTGGTCCTGAACTCAGTCAAAGTGTATGCTGTCCCAAGATGGGCTTCCTAGGATGGGAAATTTGAACTGAGACTAGATGGAGTTACATTTAGGATTGCCCTTCCCTAGCTTTGCATACTTATATCAGTGGGTATTTATCAGGCCTTTACTATGTCCTGAATATTTATTATTTTCCTCTCAGTAATTTCATTTTAGCTGCAGAACCATTTCTTTAGGAAAATGAGACACTGATGTCATGGTAAAACTATTATTAATATTAAACAGCCACTATCACACAGTGTGCAATAGATATGACACACCCATTTCAGGATTATGTTTGCAGATATGCAATTTTACATAAGTAGAAATGTAAGATGTTTTCTGCAAAGACTACAGGTTGCATAATGAATAAATACCTTTACTTTCATATGCCCAAACATTCAAGATGAGGATATGCAGACAAATGTAAAGATGTGAAAATATATGCACACAGATTTTCATAAATTGAACAGTACCAGTAAATGTCAGCTTTTATGAAGGGCAGGCACACTATTTTTTTTTATTTTCAAAGAAATACTCTTACTATTTTCTGAAAATTATAAAGAGGATAAATTTCTTTCCACAGTTCTGCATTGGGAGGTTTTATGTGACCTCCCTTTTCAAACCTGTGACAGCAAATTAATCAACAATTATTCATGGCTGCGATCACATAATATTTCATTGCACGAATCAATTTCTATTCCTGATAGGATCACAAAGTTTAATAAATATTCTGTTACTCAGATGAGTTATAAAAATGTAATTATGTTTTATTATGAGCTAAATTATATCCTATGAACTGTTTGTTGGTGCTAATAAGTAATATATATTTTAGATTGTTTTATTTTATGTGTATGGGTGTTTTGTCCTTCATTTGCCTGTTACCCTTAAAGGCCAGAAGCAAATGCTGGTTCACCTGGAACTGGAGTTATGGACATTGTGAGCCACCTTGTGAGTGGTGGAAATAGAACCTAGGTCTTCTACAGAACATCCAGTGCTTTTAACCACTAAGACAGCCCTCCAGTTCACTAATAGGCAATAGTGATATAAAAAGTCAGGTAATAGACTTATTTTTTTAAACACTGTAAAGAAC
>JAQHUG010000270.1:434357-476610 GCA_028555095.1 Dicrostonyx torquatus | reverse complement strand
TATAGAATGAGTTGGAGGAGAGCATAAATATCATCAACATAGATCAAGTAATATTCTCAAAGAACTAATGAAATGAAAAAAATAAACTCCTCTCCCAATAAAATTTAAGAAAAGAAAATTCAACTGAAAATCTCCCATTTTGAGAGAAAGTGGGCATCTCTGTTTTAACCATTGCCTCTCAGAGTTTGGAGCTCTTATTGCTGAAAACACCATGTACTTTAGCAAGACTGTGAGGACCTGAGCTGGATATGACCAGAATGTCTTCTTCCTGAGGACTAACTTTCATGGTACCAGTAGACACCATATTAGTTCTCAACAACGGTAAAACCTGATGTCTATGAACTAAAAATAATAACAATAATCATGATATTCCCTGGGAATTCAATAGTAGCATTCAAACATTGACGTAACCAATAGATTTTGAATTCAAATTCAAGCCCATTCAATATGAGAGAAATCATGGCTGTTACAGGAAACTTAACTGACTTGCCAGTGATAGTGAAGTCATAGATCTTGGAGGAGAACCCACAACTACCACTTTACAATGCCACCATAATTCCCACCTTCATTCTTAATATTTATATGTATACTCACAGATTGATCTATGCCTCCATCCTTATTCAAGAAATATCCCCTTGCAGCAGAATCTGAGAATTACACAAAATAATATCAATCAATGTACCAACAGCATATGACCATGTGGTTTCCAGTCACAATTTATACATACACAATACAACTCCTCCATCTCTGAGCTAATTGTAAAAAAGGAAAAAGAAAGATTGTAACAATCAGAGGAACAGAAACTTTGTAGTGTGATTGTTTCTCCTAGAAATATCAGAGAAGTTACACCCATGAAGTCACATACACACAACTACCCAAACAAGACCTGAAAACAATAATGATAACAATAGACCTGCTAACGGGAGAAAAATTCATGGGACTTCAAATCTAGACAAAGAATTTCAGGCAACTAAGGAATAGTGGAGGTGGGGAGAAAAGGCTTTCCTAGGAAAAAAAAAGCTGTTAAACTGGTTATCTAATACTAAATGGCCAGCCTTGATAGGATATACATATAAGCAACATTAGATATAATAGATAGATAGATAGATAGTCAGACAGATAGACAGATAGATATGAGATTCCCCTCTGTATGCTAGAAATATGTTTTATTGTCATTGGTTATTAAAGAAGCTATTTCTGCCAAATCCAAACAGAGATATAGAGAGGGTAGGTAGAGTCAAAAAGACACCATATAGCTAACAAAGGAGACATTACCTGTAAACCATGAGCCTTGTGGCAATACATAGAGTAATAGAAATTGGCTAATTCAAGATGCAGGAGTTATTTAATGAGAAGCCTAAGCTATTGACCAAGCAGTGTTGTAATTAATATTGTTTTGTGTGATTATCTCAGGTCTGGGTGGCCAGGAATGAACAAGTATACATGGCTTACAAAAATGGCATACCACCACGGGTTGACTACACTCACATAAAACCTGGGAGAGCTTAGGAAAGAATTCTAGACACAAAAGAACAGAGTTAAGCATGACTTCTTGGTAGCAGCATTTTTTTTTAAGATTTGCTCTGTTTTTTAGAAACAAGCAGAGGCACGATTGCTTTAAGAGAGGTCTTCCTGACTCAGTGGTAGCAGCAAAAACTCCACAGCTCCCTTTAAAAGGCTTCCTACTAGTTGCATGAATAGCTCTGGCTCTTTCAGGAGGCTGAACATTTGAATGGGGTTTGTGGGCAACGTGCAGCAAGTTGCTTGGTGGCAGCATGGGCCATCTGCTTCCCAGAGTTGAGGTGGTGGGCTTGGCTCTCACCCTGTGATCCCAGAACTGTAGGGAAAGGTATCTTTGCCATAATGAAAGGCTGAGAGAGGCAGAGCCAGCATCCAGGACTGTTGAGACAAAGCTACATATCATTTTAAAATGCTCCTTGTCAGAAAAGAATTTCAGATACACAATAGAAGACCTATAAACATGACACAGTGTGTTTAAAAAATATGTATAGACTTGAGAGGGGGGGAAATAGTATAGACAACTATAAAAAATAGCTTTAAAAAATAAAACAAAATCTTTAAAGAGACAGAGTACAGACAGTCGTAGATTAAAGGAATAAAGGTGATAAAATAAATATTAAAAAGTAATAGGGTAAAAAATAAGCCATGTAAAGATAGAAAATACACAGGGAGTCTGGATTATTCATATATTTTTTTTATTTTTTGACTGTGAATGAGATAAGTACAGAGAAACATTTTGTACAGGATGATAAGCTAAACCAACACATATTTTAAAGGTATCTTGACTTCAGAATTTTGGTCTAAGGATATGTTGCTTTGGAAAAGAGTTTTTATTTTTGTTTTTACAGAGGATAGAAAACTGTGGATTTGTTACCAGCTAATATATTTTGACCAAACAAGACCCCCTGAAGCAATGGCCCAGGGTGTCCAACATCCATGACAGCTTCAGGACTGTTGGCTGAGATGGGCCTACCACACAGGATACCCCATGAAAGAGCTGATTAATTTCACCTCCAATCAGCAGAAAGTAGTCTAGAGAACAATGCCCAAATTCCATAAATGTTTGTTTATAAATGTTTGCTTACATTTAAAGAGGGGTATGTTATAGAGAAGAATACTTTGCATTGATATGAATTTTGGTTTATTGATACAAGTTTAAGGTCAAGTTTGTTATATGTATATTTCAGCTCTTGATTAAGGCATTGTATTCATATATCTCATTTAAAAATGCAATGTATAATTAAGAAATACAGGTCAACAGATATCTAAAATAGTCAAGATTGTAGTCATGTTGGCAAGATTTTCTAGATGTGCAGAGGTACAGAATATGACATCTAAAATGTTTTAAGAACTTAGGACTTTTCCTGAAAATGAGACACTTCTGCTCCTGGCAGCACCAATTTACTTCAAAAGAATGATGAGCATCAAAGAGGCTCCTTATGGAGTTTGTGAAACATTTGGGCAAAAAACTGTTCTTGCCTGGACTGCTTGATATTATGCTGTATAAACTGGACATGCAGAACCCACAGAAAAATGACTACTGAACTTGCCTAAAGGTAAGACAGTCCTTCAGAATTTCTTCTTCATGAAAGTGTCTGCCAGACATTCTGTAGGAAACAGAAGAAAGTAACTGGCAAACTGCAAATATAGGCAGATTCGTCTTTGTAATTTCCTGTTTCATGTAAAAGTCTGTCAGATACTATGGGTCTGTAGAATGTAGATGGACGCCCCAATGTAACAGAAGAACTTTGGGTGACTCTCCAGGTAGTGAGATGTCTCTGTCAATTCTAAAGTTTTGCAAGTTGCTTACAATGTACTCCCTGTTTGCTTAGGTAATATTAGATCCTTCTGGAAACTTTGAAGAGTTGAAAAAAGATAGCTATAATTTTCCTTAGTTATAATAAAGGATAAATTAGATATAAAACTTTTGACTCACAAAGATAGGATAGATGATAGAGTATTTCCTTAATTTGTCAAATGTAAATGGACTAAATATTTCACTATAGTTCTTGCTTGATACCTGTTTTGTTATTTGTAGTTTTACTATGTTAAAGTTAAAACCTCCCTTTTTATTTAGACAGAAAAGGGGAGTTGGTGTGAGTAGTTCCCTTTGTATGCTGTGAATATGTTTTCTTACCATTGGTTAATTAAGAAGCTACTTTGGGCCTATAGATACCTAGGATAGAAGAGGAGAGAGAGAGAGAGAGAGAGAGAGAGAGAGAGAGAGAGAGAGAGAGAGAAAGCAGAGTCAAGAGACACCATGTACTACCAAAGGCAAAAGATAACAGCTGTCAGCCAGAACCTTACCAGTAGGCCACAGCCTTGTGGTGATAAACAGATGAATAGAAATGGGTTAATTTAAGATGTAAGATTTAGCTAGAAATGTGCCTAAACTATTATTGGTCAAACACTGTTGCAATTAATATAGTTTCTGTGTTATTATTAGGGTCTGGGTGGCTGGGAAATGAGTGACTGGCATGTATCTACATACAGAAAGACAGACAGATATATAGATGATAGATTGAATGCATGCTTGGATGAATAGATAGATAGATAGATAGATGAATGAATATGTATATATGTTGGTAGGTGTGTATATTGTAACAATTAAAGAAATAGAGGGCACAAATTTGAGAAAAATATGTGTGCAGAAGAAGGGTTGAATGGAAGATGAAGGAAATGATGCAATTACTCTTTTATTTTGGTTTTTTGAGACAGGGTTTCTCTGTAGCTTTGGAGCCTGTCTTGGAACTAGCTCTTGTAGACCAGGCTGGTCTTGAACTCACAGAGATCCACCTGCCTCTGCCTCCTGAGTGCTGGGATTAAAGGCCTGCACGACCACCGCCCAGCCTATGCAATTACATTTTAATTTCCATAATAAAAAGATATTTAAGTCCATTATATAAGTCTTTATGGGTAATTTTAATCCTACCACATGTAACACTCATCTAACAAGAGGAAGGCTATATAGTGCATATTATTCAAAATTCTATGTACTCTAATAACATATTGAAACTTCACTTAAATAGCTAAGAAAATATATCTGATAATAATTACATACTACAGCGCAAATATAGAAAATATGATCTATGAATTTACACAAGACAATATATGCACTAAGTGATTCCTACAGGTCTTAACTGTATGTTCCATAGCCTTTAAAAGCATTTACATTGATTTATGTATAGTATATGTACAGGAAGAGAGTTATCACTACTTACCATTGTTAGGGAATTTTAAAGATGAAGTCAGTAGCTTTATTAATAGGTAATTGCTCTACTTCTAATTCTGGTTCCAAAAAGTCACATTTAAAAAGAAATTTTGATTGCTGTTTTCCTCCTTGATAGTTTTCCAAACCCTGTAAGTTGGCAATGTTCCTTGTGACAAAATAATAAAAACAGCATATGGGCTGGTCTAGTAACAAATAGGGTTAGAAGTATAATTTTTCTCCTGTACTAACAGACTTTCCAAATCTCAGATGCTTTTGCCAACAGAAATAAACTTAATATGATTTACCTATCTTTGGTAATGTCTTTGTATCAATAGTCACTAAACAGTTAACGAGGAAGACAGAAATCTATCACACTGGAATATACAGTGGAAAACAGTAGGTTAAACCTGAAATGTCATAAATTGTTTTGAAATAGAGCAATGCTTTAAGATGATAGGACACATTCTATTTTCTTTGTTTTCTTTGCCAACTTACCCACTGAGATGCTACATTGGTAATGTAAGGCTCCTTACAAGTACTATCTCATCTGGCTGTTCTCGGGTATTTTTCAGGCTTTCTTGGGTTTTGATAGAGTAAAAACATATACTAGTACAGTTCAGTTCAAGAAACTGTTCTCAGAAAACACAAAGTTAGAATGAGCATCCTCTTGCAGGCTCTGAGACACCAGAGTCAGTTACAGTCACAGGTACTACACTGAAATCTTCCTTAGCTATCCATTTTTTCCTTCTTTTGTGATAAGATCTGTCTGAATGAGAGACTTTCTTGAATATTCTGAGGTTGGCCTACTTGCATCTTTTCAATCCAGAGAAATCCTGTAGGTAAGGTCGTCACAGATTGAACAATCATGCCTTCTAAGTGTTAAAATTTAATCAGTTTCTTCTTTTTGATTAGCATAGACTTAACCCATAGCTAATCTATAGTTGAATGTTTGTAACAAGAATTTTCTGCATTTACATATAGTGTGTGAACTTATGCTTATCTAGCCCTCCTTATCCCTCCTTAGCATCAGTTTCATTATTAATGCATCTTTCCTAGGAAGACTATGCACTGACCAAATCAGAATGAAGAATCCAACATGACTTTCATGTACAAGATTTGGAATTTTGAACAAACCATCTCCAATTCTGCCTCCACAATTACAAGACTGATCAAATCAGAAAACTCCAGAACTGCATAATCTCTCCTACAACTGACTGCAGAATCTAATAGCCCATCAGAGGACCTAACTTCCATGTGTGACCCTCATGATGCATCTTCTGAGTTTGGTGTCAGGATGATCCTGACCCCAAAATATTTGTGTCACTTAATTTTGTATTGTTTTGAAGTGCTATGAATGTTGGTGTTAGCATTTCTGCCTGAGAACCTATACAACAATGAGGACCCTAAGAGAGACATACATGGATCTAATCTACTTGGGAAATAGAAAAAGACAAGATTTCCTGAGTAAATTGGGAGCATGGGGATCATGGTAGTGGGTTGAAGCAGGGGAAGAGGTAGGGAGGGGAGCAGAGAAAACTATATAGCTCAATAATATGAAATTGAGTCTCAGATATGGAAGTAAAGATCAGGGAACAGTTTGGATGGAGGGATTGCAGGGTGGAGTTTATAAAAATACATTATATCGTAGTATAAAATTCTCAAAAAAGAAGTACAAAGTATTTTCTTAAAAGGAGTGGTTTCCTGACCAGTCATCTATGCACAAGGACCAGAGTATAATTCTCCATTCTTCTTCAGTTTACTTGCTAATTATTCTCTGCAGACAACCATTGTGGCTACAGCTCTCTCTTTGTAAATTTACTAAAGTTCCTATTGATCAGAACTACCATGAAATAGATGTGGCATCTTTTGAAATAGTCTTTCTCAGTTTTTATAATATTTGATTCTTCCCCTCTATTTTTTCTTAAACAAACTGACAATTTTAAAAGTTTTGACATCTTTTCTGGTTTTCAAGCAGGTTAACTCTGTCTTTGCAATTTTTCTGGGGTTTTTGTAGACTGCATTTTATTTTTGCTTTAATTTTGCACTTCTGTACAGGATCTTCCTACATAGATCTGGCTAGCATGGGTCTCACAGTGCAGTTTGTATTTATCCCCAAATACAGAGACAACACAAGGATTTGTACATCCCATGAGGTTAAAAACCATTGCAAGTTTCAAGGCATAAGAGACTTCAGAACATTCAGCCCTAAATAGAACTTCTATATTTTTTCCCTTTCTTTCGAGTCTCAGGCACCATTATAGAAGGTGCTTAAACATTTTAAGAATTGGAGGCAGTGGATGACTGCAAGGAAGTATTATCTTCTGGACACAGCAAGGATGAAGTCTCTGAGTTCTATATGATTGTGTGGTCCTAAATCAGACAAATCCTAGCAAGGAGAGAGGAGATGAGAATACAATCACATCCCAAGCTGTGTAGCTATCACCAGTTATTAGCTGTTGGAAAAAAGAAAATCAGTTCTAGCTAGGAGTATAAGCAGCTGGTACATCAGTTGTTCGTGCACAGAAGTGCACAAATGGAGGAATATTTAAGCAGTACAATTGGTCTTTAAGGGTTAAAAAAAAAGTGGGGAAGGGATACAAAGTAGGGTAGCTGAACCTGGGAAGTGACAAGGATGAATATAAAGCACATTGTATGAATTTTTTATTTATTTCAAAGAACAAATAAAAAAAACTCTCTGTAACTCCATTTTCAGGGGACTAGAAACTTCCCATAGCAAAACACTATGGACATAATAGGGAGGGGACGGAAGTATGTCAAAAATTCAAAAGAATTCTCATTTAGCTTATGTCATATTTCTATGAAAATTACTTGTTTACTATTTGTGTTCTCTTATTCTTCCATAAACTTCAAAAGAGTTGCTGCCTTGAATTCTATGCTATCAAATTTTGGAACTTCCATGATTCCAGCCAGGTCAATTCCTGTAGCCTTAGTAAGTTCACTTGATGTTTTCATGTGATTCTTTTAGGAAAATAGATGCCCCTTTGTCTTTACAAGACAACTTTGACAAAGAAAATCTTTTAGTCAGTTGGGCAGAGTTGTAGGCAAGGTTAACGTGTTCATGCGTGAATCACCTGCAGTGTCTGGGGCCTTGTGTTGTGTGGGAAAACTCTCATGGAGCATAGGCAGACGGGACTGTTCCAAGGATCCATGTATAATGTGAACTGCTAATCCACAGCAAGTCAAAGTACATTTGGGATTCTTGCATCAAGTTGCTGTTACATGGAAAATGAGTGGCCAAGGATGGCATTGGGTAGGCTGGCAAAATGATCCCTAAGCAGCAGGTCTACTGTTTGACATGAAGGCTGCCTTACAGCCAACTGTATTTTTATGTTGATGAGTCTCCTACAGCCTTTGGTTTTTAATCACCATACACAACTAATAACATAGACTGCTAAATCGGGTGCTGAGAGTCTGGTGTGTATTCGCCCATGACATTTTAATGGTTTACACCGTGGTAGTTATACCAATTGTTCATGGTCAACCCACTTAAGTTTATTCTACTCACTTAAGTTGGGTCCAGCTGTTCTTCTCTAGTTTTTTAAATATGCAAATCCCATATTTGCATGGAAATATAATGATAAACACATATGATACATTTTTCCCTTGAATAAACCTGCAGATTTTTTTCAATACACCTTTTGAATAACTTTGCACTGCTTCCTTCTTCGTTAAATCATCATTTAGAGGAGGAACATTAGCTTAAGAACTTTCTCGCTCTTCGCCATCTGCTCTCTAATCATACATATCCCTGTACTCCATCCAGGACATAGAACTTTGCTATAGTTACATGACCTCCTACTATTCATGTATACATTTTTGATACAATGATGAGTAAGAACCAATGAACTCAATCAATTAAAAATATTCTAAATCACACGGTTCTGTTCCCCTCTCCTCGAGGTTTGCATTGACATGTCCAGGTTTTACTGTTTAATTTCTTTTAGCTGTAAGCCTCTTTAACGTCTTCTCTGAGCGTATTTATTTTATGTCCAGGTCATAGAGCCAATGAATACCTGTGGAATAGTAAAATGTCCATTGATGTAGCTAACTGGCAAAAGGCAAGCTAAGTCTTAGACACACTAAGATGGTTCACCTCACCTAAGCAAACACTATCTACACCATGTGCATATCTGGCTAACTGGTAAAATGCCATTTTAAGAAGGGAGGGGAGAGGGAGTGAAAACCAGGGAAAATAATCTAATCTAACAAAATGCTCCAGTGAAAATAGATGAATTTTCTGTCCACATAGTTTGCAGTCCCATTACTTTTTGTAACATGCTGAGAAGTAAATCCTCAGCTCTCTCTGCAGTGACTTCATACTAAAGATCACCAGTACACCTTGTACATGTCTTATCTGCCGATGTTATTTCTCTCATATAACCGTTCAAGTTTGCCCCTCTTAGACTCTCAATTTCTTTAAGTATATTTGCAAATACATTCAATAAGCTCATCTGCAATGTTTTCTTTTGTGACTTTTCTTACTCCTTACTCTTAGAAGTATCAAGTATATTGTTGGAAGAGGGCACCATTTGTTAGTTCCTGGCTGCCCGGCTACCTTAGACCCCAAATAATCACACAGGAACTGTATTATTTAAATCACTGCTTGGCTTATTAGCTCTAACTTCCTATTGGCTAACTCTTACATATTAATTTAACCTATTTCTATGAATCTGTGTATTGCCATGTGACTATGTCTTACTGGTTAAAGATTTGACCAGCATCTGTCTCTGGCAGCTCCATGGCATCTCTCTGACTCTGCCCTTCTTTCTCCCAACATTCAGCTTATTTTTCTTTGCCTAGCTAAGTTCTGCCCTGCTATAGTTGCAAAGCAGTTTTTTTTATTCATTAATGGTAATTACAGCACACAGAGGGGACTCCCACATCAGTATATGTTTTGCCATGTGGTTTTTCCATAGAAATATCTGAGAACTTATGTAAATGTAAATTTGTCCTGGGCATATTTTTTATTCAGTTTATATTTATATTGTACATTTTATTATTTTGCCTGTATACAGTACAATCCTAATAGATCTCCTAAAATTAAAAAGGATAGAAGAGGATTACCATATATTGATGAAATTTGCAGCAGGGAGCCATGCAAAATCTTTATTTCTTGTTGATAAAACTGAACATTTCTTACTTCATAGATTCTTTTTTGATATAGTTTAAATGCAGTAGAATTCAGTTTATGAAGAAAAATATTTTATATATCCTTTAATTTCACTGAAGAAATTAATTGAAGACTCAGAAAGGGTCCATAAAACCAATTCTCTATATTCTGGGACTATCACAATGAGCAGCTTCAGTTAGTGTAATTCTGTTCAGAGGAGCTTGAATTTTGCTGAGTATGAAGTTTTAAAAAGGCAGGAGACATTGTTACATATAAATCAAAACTGTAAATGTCAGTATAGCTCTGATTTAATGGAAAGTTATTCAATGATTTAATGCTTAACTCTATTTAAAAATCTATATTTAACTAACTCATTAGAGATTCATAGGTCCATTCTTAGGAATAATACTTTATAACCAATTGTATTTAAAATTAGTGTTCAGGGAATAATATATCTGTATAATTATCTGCTTTTAATTGAAATTTGGAAATGAAGACCTTCACTGAAGGCTCCCAATTAATAACATAAGCAAGTGACCAATACCGTATTGAAAAGCAGATTCACTATTCAAGTATTTTTTTTCTGAGTCAGCATTCATCAGTAAAATCCTCACAAGTACCATGCTCATAATAGAGTCATATCTATAATGTGATTTATAATAGCAAGTAATTATTTGTATGTTTATTTCTTGGCCCCCAGAATCAATCTATTTTATGCTACAAAGGCTTTTTAAATCACTGATAAAGCCTGTCATGAAGACTATTACAGGAAAATAACTGAGCTATGAATAATCAAAGAGAGAAAGTACTTTGAAAGGGCCTCATGTTTGTTACCAGAAAGATAAAAAGTCAAAAGCCAGATGGAGACATGCTTGCAAATTTCAGTTCTTTCGAGAAATGCCCTGTCTCAAGCCTTCCTGCAAATGAACTAAGTGAATACTAGTTTTCATGGCATACTGTGAGCAAATTAAAGACAGAGAAAACTCTAGAGCAGATAAGGTCCACAGGTGGTATGGAAGAATGGTCTGTATTCTGTCGATTATATTTTAAATAAATGCTGTTTGGCCAGTAGCCAGGAAGGAAGTATAGGCAGGTCAGTGAGAACAGGAGAATTCTGGAAAGAAGGAAGCCCATTCCTCTGCAGTTGTGAGCCCACCACAGAAGAAGCAAGATGTGACTGCCTCACTGAAAAAAGGTACTGAACCATGTGGCTAGCATAGTCAAGAATAATGGGCTAATATAAGTTATAAGAGTTAATAAGAAGCCTGAGCTAATTGGCCAAACAGTTTATAGTTAATATAGACCTCTGTGTGATTTTTTTGGGACTTAACAACTGCAAGAACCAGGAAGAACAAAGACTGGGAAGGACAGAAAACGTTAGTCAACACACAGGTACCAGATCAAAACAGATGGTTGCATACATGACAATAAAGACAGGATTGATATTCATGTCTGAGAACAACACTTGAAAAATCACAAGTTTCACTAGTTCCATTTAACTCTCCAGGGAGGATGCTTTCTTCAGTCCCACTTTATATATATAAAAGAGGCTAATGGTACCAAATGAACTTTCCTTTTTGATCAAAATTATAATTTTCTTTTACACTATAAATGAATTATCACAGTGGATACTTGAAAACACACACAGAAAAGTACTTAAAATGACTCAAAACACTGCTGGACAGTGGTGGTGCACACGTTTAATCCCAGCACTCAGGAGGCAGAGGCAGACTGATCTCTATGAGTTTGAGGCCAGCTTTGTCTACAAAGCAAGTTCCAGGACAGCCAGAACTGTTAGACAGAGAAACCTTGTCTCAAAATCCACCAAAAAAAGACTCAAAATAAATGACAACATAAAACCAGATACTGTGGAATAATCTTGTGACCAGAGACAAATCAAGAAGAATATGAATTCAAGGCCAGCCTAGGTTACATTCAAGTTCCTGTCTCAAACAAACAAATTACAAAAGATTTAGTGCCAAAATTGCTCATTTTTCAAAAAGTTTGGGAATCAATTTAACAATTATTCAATAGAGCTGTTATTGAACAGTTATTAAATTAAAAAGTGAAAATATTACCAAAAGAATAATGCATATCTAAACATAATTTCCTGATTTCTTTACTAAAATTTATATGTCCTAATATCTTTAAATGTTGTTTATCTCTTGTATGTGGGGAGAAGGAGGAGCCACCACTACCTCTGCACCTCTTTCTGTTGTGAAAGTCTCTTGAGTCCAGGGAACCCAGTGGAAAAGGAGGTAGAAGGAAGGTAGGAACAAGAATGGATGGAAGAAACCAGGAAAATAAATTGAACAAGGCTCATGTGACCTCAGAGGCTGAAGCGGCAAGCACAGGGCCTACATGCATCTGTACCAGGTCCTCAGTGCACATATTACAACTTTTAGTTTAACCTTTTTGTGGGACTCCTGCATGTGTGAGCAAAACGATCTCTGAGTCTGTGTCTTCTCTTGATGCTCGTTTCCTTCTGTTAGTTTGCCCTGACCAACTTTGATGTAATGGTTTTTGTTTTGTTTTATTATATTCTATTATGTTATGCTTTGTTATTAACAAAAAAGTGGTACGCTAATGAAGGTCATCTTGGAATTTTACTAAGTTGACTAAATAGATGGCAAATGCTCAGAATCAAGGCTGATTCATTATTCCATGATGGGAAAACCACAAATGCTAGTGAAACTAATGTTTCTTCATTATTCCATGACTTATGATGGGAAAACTACAAATGCTAATGAAACTACCATTTCTTCAGCTTTCTTTTGCTGTAAAGTTTGTATGGAGGAAATGCCAATCTGGCTGAAATTCCATTGGGTTTAGCACAAAATCTACACTGGAATAGAAAATAGAATTTTAATATCCGTCTGGTTTATTTTTGGTTTTGTGATAATAGCAATTAGTATTTATGTCAGAATTACCTTTGTTTAATTTTTTATTAAAACTGAAAATTGGCTTAATACAAGAATGTAGGAAAAATAGAAGGGTTATGTTTTAATAGCATCTCCTGCCTACTGAGAATTCAATACTGTACACATATTTTGGCATATTATATTATATGTTGTGAATCTATCTCATATATGTTGATACATATATAATAGGTTAACAGGATCTCAACATAATACTGGATGAATCATTGTGTAGATAAATCTGGGCTAAAATTCACAGAGATAGACAAGACTCCGCTTATAATAATATTTTTAATTATTTATTTTTACATTATTTTCTTCTTTTCTGGCTTTATTCTAATCCAGACTTCAGAAGACTACAGCAAAGATGTTGACAAAACATAAACCAAAAGTGTATTGTTTTCAAGACCTCCACTTGAAGAGGATTTGTTTATCATCAATTAAATCAATATATAAAAATATAACATACCCAATGCTTGCATATATTAGTGTGTACTAATTAAAATGAAGATTGTAAAATTACTATTTTACCAGTCTTTAAGTCTGGTTTTTGTCAATAACATCTACAAAAGTTTTACACTTGGGGAATTATCATAGAAATTAAATTTAGGTTGACTAAATTTGTATTGTTATCTGATTCTTCTAAAGTCCTGATTGGGTTTCTGTTTCTTCAAATGCATAGTAACTAACTATTGACATATACTGTGCCTTAAGAGAGTGTTGTACATGTCATAAGAATTTGTCCATGGTTCGTTCATTATTTTTGAAGATGAGGATTTAGATAGTTAATGTGCTTACAGCATTCTCAGTTAGGGAGAGAGGTTTTTTACTCTAGCCTCAGAATTTCTTATATTTAGAGTTTGAATTCCTGAAAAATAAGCAAGTTTATTCTTTATAGAATATAGCAGATTAGATATAATATTTTAATAATCTAAAATAATTAAATGGCAAATTACTTAGACAAATAATCAATTTGAACATTAACTAAGAGAAGTTCTCTTGAACTTTTGGCCAGGGATGTCTAAAATTCTCCCAAAACATACAATCTATTGCTGTTGTCACTAGATGTGGACATCCTACTATTCAAAGAACCACGTACTTGAAAACAGGTCCCAGAGGTCACTGAACTGGAACTGTACTGAATGCTCCCTCCTTGAGGACTAGCCTTTATGGCACCAGAAGGCGCCATGCAAGCTTCCAAAGAAAAGAGGCAGCCGGGCGGTGGTGGAGCACTCCTTTAATCCCAGCACTTGGGAGGCAGAGGCAGGCAGATTTTTGTGAGTTCAAGACCAGCCTGGTCTACAAGAGCTAGTTCCAGCACAGGCTCCAAAGCCACAGAGAAACCCTGTCTTGAAAAACCAAAAAAAAAAAAAAAGAAAAGAGGCAACCAACAATCCCACCCACCCATGGTATCTATGAAACACACCAACGACCACAGTGACCTTAGAACTCTAAGGCTACAATATTGGCTCACATACATTGGCAGTAATCTCTAACTTGACTTAAGATCCACTCAACAAAAGGGTACCATGCCTAATAATGGAAACCTAATTCACTACTCAGTGCTAATGGTTATTGGAGGAAAAATCTATACCCTTAAGTTTACTAATATAGCATAAGCATTAGTCCTTATACCCACAGGTAAGTATAGTCTTCACACATCCTCAAGGAAACTTCTCTTTGCTACATTTGGAGACCCCTAAGGAAAACCACAATAAATCAAATGCAGAGTTATAGAACTCAGTTCCAATGGATACATCTGCTAAAGACTCTCACATCTAAGACTTAGGGAACATTGTAGAAGAAGGGGCAGAAATGTTGTTAAGGGCCAAAGAATCAGAAACTGTGTGATGCTGCGAGATTGTATCTCCTAGTAATATCAGAAGTTACGTACATAAAGTCTTCCTAACAAGACTCTGAAATGTCAACTCAAGATAAATGACTCTAATAAACATGTAAAACTGCATGGGAATGTGTTAACAAAGCCTCAACCCTACATAAAGAACTCCAAGCAACTGGGAAATGCTAGGATGTGTTCTTTCCAAGGAAGACTACATGAATCAATTGTCCAGTACCAAACAGTGAGCCCTGAAAACACAACTACAAGTAGCATTATATAGATTCAACAGATTTTATATATATAGGGACTATTTGGGAAAATAAAAGTATATAAAAATTCTTATATACATACAATAACAATTGATAAAAAGAGATTGCAATTTTTAAGGAGCCAGAAGGGGTTGGTAGATGAGTGTTTCGGGGGGAGAAAGGTGAGGGAGAAATTTTGTAATTAGAATGCAATCCCTCAAATAAAAAAATATAAGAGAATGAAAGGAAAAAGAAAAGTCAGATGATGAGTCAATAAACTATGTGCTAGAAAATAGTTTATATGGTGGTTTCAAAACATATTTACTCCACTGAATTTGTAGTCAGTCAGTCTTTCTACCATATTTTGGTATGTTTGACATTGCCTGTCATTTATGTAAGACTTGGTTTTGTATGATTCCCTTAACCCTAAGTTGGTTGTATGATCTGTTCCACTTCTGCAGACCCTTGTGCACATGGCAACCAAGGTGAAGGAAGTGGATCAGGAAGTTCTCCTTACCTCTGTCCTCTGTGACCTCAACTCTGGTAACTATAGCTTCAGATATTTCAGTAGGAAAATCAAGCTTGTCATCAGGCATCACCAGCAGAAAGAAGACAAAAAACACTGGGAACATAAAATAAGCCAATAAGACCAAGGAATCATAAATACTTCAAAGACTTGACAACTACTAGCAACAGCCAACAGAAATATGACTAATCTTCTCTGCCAATATTTACAGGCTTGCTGCCTTCTAAATAACCCTTTTAAATGGACAAGAATTTCCAGTAAAATGGACTCAATATAAAGTATTCAATAAAAAATTTAAAACACAAAAATCATGTCAGAAATCAGGAAATTCAGAATTTTCGACATAAAGGACAAGCACCACCTGTCAATCAAACATGTGCCAGATGTGGCTGACACAGCAGGGCAGCAGTTGTGAAAGCACTCTAACCAATGACACAATTAATCTTTAAGCAAATAAAGAGTGGGCCAATAGATCAAAGAAGCTATGGTAAAACTTAAAACTGAGGGGCAATAAGTATTTATAAATAACAGACTACAGAATAAGCATAAATGTAAACTTAAGCTGAAAAGCCATTGGGTTCCATACTCCATTTATAGTTGTATTCTCATAATCATAGAAACATAAAAAACAGAGAATGGGGATGAATAAGATGAAGATACAGCATTATTTGAAGTTTTTAAATGTGGTAAAACTGCAGCTGAATTTCAGGATGTAGAATGATCTGAATGAGGGTAAGTGCAATGTCAATCATGATGGCATATATCACAGGTGAAATACTGAAAATGTATGACAAAGAAAAGTATTTAATCCCATTTTTAAAATTGTGTTGCCTGTGAGAAATACCAATTACTTAACAGCAAATTTGATGTGCAATTGTGAAAGCCAGCGTGCTTTCAGGAATCAGAAGACAGCAAAGTCAGGAGTAGAAGGCTATGCCAGTAACAAAATATTGCTATTACCAGACACCGATGTGTTATGTGAGTTTCTGACAATATCAAGAACATCATTATGAAAACCATAAAAATGCACATTCTAAGATTTTATAACTATAGCAAAATAGAATGCTGAAGTTGTGCAAGCTGTCCCATGAAATATATTCAAATGGTTTTTGTCCCAAAATACAAATAGCTAGTAAAATCACTTTCTCTTATTTAAATAAGAAAATGATATACATATTATGAGCTGAACAAGGTATTTATTTAATGCCACTAGCAAGTATTTTTCCTCTATGGAGTAATGTAAAATTTGGTCTTGTTCCTTGAATCCTGACATACACTAGTGTATCTCCCAAATTTAATCTAGATGTATCATACAACAATATCATATCTGATATTCTAATATTAGGAGAGGATAAATCATGAAGGAATAGATGGGAATGTGGAGCCAATTGTTCTTGTCAGATTCTGGTTCCATTAGTATAAACTGCCTGAGCCTGAATAATTTATTCTATAATTTTATAAGTGTTTCCTTATTTTTTAATTAAGGATAATAACAAAATATATCTCCTAAGATTTGGTCAAAATAAGTGATTAAAAAATATGCAGAACACAGAATTTCTTGGTCATATTTAATGTAATATTTGATAATTGATATTGTCATTTTAATATAATTATGTATCCCTTATGTTTATTTGGAAGTAACTATAAAATATTTGGCAGAAATATCCAATGGAAAAAAGAGTCTTCAAGAAGTGGTGGGACATCTCTGGACATCAACATGTAGAATGTTAAATAGACCCATAGCTATCCCCATGCACAAAACTCAAGTCCAAACAGATCAAAGACCTCAATATAAATCCAGACACATGTAACTTCATAGAAGAGAAAGTGGAAAGTAGCCTTAAATGCATGGGCACAGGAAATCACTTCCTAATACCAATAGCATGGACACTGAGAGCAATAATTAATAAATGGGACCTCCTGAAACTGAGAAGCTTCTGTAAGGAAAGGACACAGACAATAAGTCAAAACCACAGCCTACAGAATGGGAAAGGAGCTTCACCAACCCCACATCGGACAGAGGACTGATCTCCAAAATATATAAAGAACACAAGAAACTAGACATC
The DNA here is from genome assembly GCA_028555095.1 of Dicrostonyx torquatus. Lineage (NCBI taxonomy): Eukaryota > Metazoa > Chordata > Mammalia > Rodentia > Cricetidae > Dicrostonyx > Dicrostonyx torquatus. The sequence continues at coordinate 459,149 of JAQHUG010000270.1, read as the reverse complement.
AGAATACCAAATAATCCAATTAAAAATGGAGCACAGATCTAAACAGATAATTCTCAACAGAAGAATCTTAAGTGGTCAAAGACACTCGAGGAATTGCTCAACATCCTTAGCCATCAGGGAAATTCAAATCAAAACAACTCTGAGATACCATCTTCCATCAGTCAGAATTGCTAAGATAAAAAACAATGAAGACAGCTCATGCTGGATATGGAATAAGGGGAACACTCCTCCAATGCTGTTGGGAATGAAAAACTCATACAGCCACCTTGGAAATAAGTTTGATGGTTTCTCATAAAGTTAGGAATCAATCTACTTCAAGCCTCAGGAATATCACTCTTGGTCATATACCCAAAAGATGCACACTTCTACCACAAGAACATTTGCTCAACTATGTTCATAGCAGCATTATTTGTAATAGTCAGAACCTGGAAACAACCTAGATGCCCCTCAACTTAAGAATGGATAAAGAAAATGTGGTACATTTAGTGGTTCAAAAAAATTATATCTTGAAATTTGCAAGCAAATGGATGGAACTAGAAAATGTGAGGTTGCCCAGACCCAGAAAGACAAACACAGTATTTACTCCCTCTTAAGTGGATATTAGACATAAACCAAAGGATAACCAGCCTGTAGTTCTTGACCCCAGAGAAGCTAGATAACAAGGAGAACCAAAGTGAGGCATATATGGATCTCCCTGAGAAGGGTAAATAGACAAAATCTCCTGAGATAATTGGGAAAGAACAGAAAGGGAGAGCAAGGAAAGAGATATCTTGATTGACAGAACCATTATGGGCCTAGCAGGAAACCTGGCACCAGGGAAATTCCCAGGAATCCACAAGAACGGCCCCAGCTAAGAATATAAGCAAAAGTGTAGAGGGTGCCCTGTAATCAGATTGATAACTACCTTAATTGTCATCATAGACCTTCATCCAGCAACCAATGGAAGCAGATGCAAAGATTCACAGCTAAGCACTGGGATGAGCCACTTGAGACCAGCCGATGAGAGGGAGGAACAGTAATGTAAGCAAAGGGGCTAAGACCATGATGGGGATACTCACAGAAACAGCTGACCTGAGTTAGTGGGAGCTCACTAACTCCAGATTGATAGCAGAGGACCTACATAGAACCAACCTAAATTCTCTGAATGTGGGTGACAGTTGTGTGGCTTGGGATGTCTGTGGGGCCACTGGCATTGAGACCAGAATTTATCCCTAGTGCTTGAACTAGGTTTTTGGTGTCCATTCTTTTAGGAGGGATATCTTGCTTGACCAAGATATAGTGGGGAGGGCGTTGGTCCTTCCTCAAAATGATGTGTCAGACTTTGTTGATTCCCCTTGGGAAGTCTTACCCTCTCTGAGGAGTAGATGGGGGTGGGAGGGAGGAAAGAGGGGAGAGTGTGAAGAGTGGAGAACTGGGATAGGCATGTAAAAGGGGAAAAGATTGCTTTAAAAAATAATAAAAATAAGTGATAAAAATTTGGAGCTGAAAAATAGTGTGGCAAACAGAGTTCCTTGGTTATATGTAGTGTATTATTTGATTAATGATACCATCATTTTAATATAATTATTCATCCCGTGTGGTTATTTGGCATGTACCTGTAAAAAATCTGACAGAAATAAATACCCATATATTAATATCTAGCTGTTTATATGTGAATGTGTGCATATTTTACAAATAAGCTTCATTACAAAGAAATTTTTGAATTTCTACAGATGTCTGCTTATAGATCATGTAATTTTATAAAATTAATACAACTTAAGTTTCATACTTTTATTGTCTGATTTTTTTCTAATATTTCAGAGACTATGACTTATATTTGTGATTTTAGTTAACTAAAATGATGCACACATATATTTGAGGAGAAAAAAATAGTTTCCTGGAACTGATGGACCATTGATTCTGAAAAGTACTAATCCTTCCTATCACATCCTAATGATCTATTGTGTTTCAACAAAACTGTCAAAGCAACAAACCAAGTACGAATAAGAATCCATAACATACTACTGCTACATATACTGCTGGTATTTGGAAGTATATAATTATGTAGAAGTTGTACCAAATTATAACCTAGAAAATATTTGTGAGTTTCAGGGTCTTGTAAAGTGTGGCCAAGTTTCATAGGCCAAACACGTGCACCTGAGCCAACATTATTAGCTACATAACTTTCCCAATAATGTTTTTTATGTTATATTTCATGAAGAGGAAAATTAATTTGCAATGATTTTAAACATCACAAATTGTTTAATATATATTATCCCTGACAGTTTTCTTCTAGCCTATGTATCTTTAACTAATGATGTGAAGTAATTTTTAATACATACCTATTTAAATGTGTGTTACTCAGCCTTTAAACATCTTTGGATTTTCAGAGCACCTTTGGGTAAAGAACATGGAATCTATCTCCCTCTGTTCCACATCCATGAGAAATGTGTGGAAACGAGTAAGATTTTGTTTCTTGTGACATCTCTGAGCCTCTTTTCTGAATGTTTTCTTATCTTGTCTAATTTTGAAATGTTAATTTTTGTTTCATCTTATTTTATTTTATTTTACTATTATCCCTTAGAAGCCTTTTTTTTCTAATGTGAACAGAAATGGAATAGATCTGGATGGATGGAAGGTGGAAAGGAACTGAGAGAAGCAGAGAGAGTGGAAATCATAATCAGGATATAATTTTTTAGAAAAATTCAATTTCTGATAAAAGGAAAAAGAAAATGTTTTCAATACATAGACACACACACATGCACACATGTGCATGCACAGACATACACATAAATGATAATAACAGGGAAAGGCTCTGCATTCTAAATATTTTGAAATTTGAAGATCAGACAGGACCTGTGTGGCTTCCACTACATCGGATAACTTTCACAGATGCCTTCTTGATTAGGTATAAAACTACAGAGGTTAAATTTGTGTTAGATCTAAGAAATAACTTTAGTGATAAGAAACCACGTCCCAAGCCTTGCCAAGATTCATACAGATCTGTATATACTATGATGGATTGAAAGAAAGTGGTCCCAAAAGGGAGTGGCACTATTAGGAGGTGTGGCCTCTTTGGAGTAGATGTGGTCTTGTTGGAGGAAGTGTGTTACTGTGGAGGTGGGCTTTGAGTTCTCATATATGTTCAACCCACACCCAGTGTTTCAGTTCACTTCTTGTTTTTTTTCAAGGATCAAGATGTAAAAGCTCTCTACTGCAATACCATGTCTCACTGAATGTTGCCTTGCCTCTCAGCATAGTGATAATGGACTAAACCTTGAACTGGAAGCAAGACACCCAATTAAATGTTTTCCTTTATAAGTGTTGCCATGTTCGTGGTGTCCCTTTATAGCAATAGAAGCCCTAACCAAGACAGAAGTTGGTACTAGAGACTGAGGTATTGCTGTGATAAACCTGGCCATGCTTTTTTTTTTTTTAAGGAATATGGTCCTTCAGACAGTGGATTAGAAAAGTAGTTGAACTCTTTCATTGCGAGTATGGAAGACAGGGGTAGTGAATATGATTTGAAAAACTGTTGGGATCAGGATTTTCCAAAAGAGAAGAATGTTAGCATGTGGCCTATAGACTGGTTTTATGATATTTTGGTGAAGAAAGGTGCTGACTTTTGCCTGGATCCAAAGAGCCGGCTTGGAGCTAAAGTATAGAGTTTAGAATTTATTCCATCATGAGAAGAAATGTCAAAACAGCCTAGTATAGACTCTGTCATATGGTTAGTGTGAACTATGATGAAGATTTATAATGAAAAGGAGCAATCAGAACAAGTAAAAATACAAAATATACAGATTGAGAAAAGGAGAGCCAGGAGTGGAATAGAACTAAATCCTGTGTTCAAAGAGATGCATGGATTAAGAAATTAAATAAAGGGATTGGTGACCGTAGGACAAGAGTCCACCCAGCTACATTTCCAACTTGTGACAAGGAACTAAAGAAAATCTTAGAGCCAAATGTGGTGGTGGTATGCCTTTAATCTCAGCGCTCAGTAGGCAGAGGTTGGTGAATCTATAAGTTTGAGGCCAGCATGGTCTACAGAGCAAATTCAAGGACAGCCAAGTTGAAGCAGTGAAGAAAACAATGGAAAACAGAAATCTGGTTAAGATTTAGTTGAACAAGGGGACCATGTTCCAACCCCAGCAGGAAGCAGAACTTGGCAGCTTCAGCCACTTGCTTCTGGATTTAGAGTCAAGGATAGAAGAAAGGGACTATGGGATCTCCCTCTGCTACTAAGGAAAGCTACTGAGACAAGGCATGTGTCAGGGGTGTCACTGAATGGAGACATGAAGTTCATGGAAGGAAACTGCAAAAGAGACACCTGGCTTGCCTTGGAGACCCCAAGATGCTAGAGATACCGGAGCACTGGAATACCTGCCAAGGAGAGCTGCTAACAGGGAGCAGAACCAGTCTAAGAGAAAGAAGTGTGCTGCAATCAACAAAACTGAAAGCAGTTGGAGATATGAAGTTTGATATCAGACATGGAGATGTAGAGTTTGGAGTTTGACTTTTTTGGTCTTGCTTTGGGCCAGTATTTCCTTACTATTCTCCCTTCCATACATTTTTAAACAGCAATGTATATTCTATGTCATTATATTTTAGAAGTATGTGATCTTCTTTTTATTTTAATTTTACAAAGGATTGTAATTAAAGAGAGGCATGAATCTCAGAAGAGACTTTGAACTTTACACTTTTAAATAAGTTTGAGACAGTTATAGATTATAGGGACTTTTGAGTTGGACTGAACACATTTTACATTATTCTATGGCTCAAAACTTTGGGGGCCAGGGAGTGGAATACAAACAAATACCCACATACATACATACATACATGCATACATACAAAACACTATTGGTGTGTTTGTGTGCATGTGTATGTTTGTCTAGCAAGGCTGTGTTATGCATTTCTAAGGCAAACCGATTTTTATTTTCCTCACTTGAGTTTGGAGATAGTTATTGCTTCAGTTTTCATAAAACTACCACCAAACCATTTTCTGCTCTGAGATATGGAATTTTGCCAATATCAGTCTTCTAAAATATTTTTGTGACAGTCTCATCCTGGAGCAGGCAGGAAGATAGATGAAATAGCAAGAAACCATTTATTTGTAGGAACTTTGGGTTTTTTCTTTCCTATTGACTGACATCTGAATTTGAAGGATGTGTGATTTCATTTCTCTGTAACACGGTGAATCATATCTGTCAAACTAAATTCTTATACATCAAATTTCCCCAATGAACTATGGAGTGCTTTCTATATTAGGACATGAGGCTTGAAAGCATAGAGATATTATCCTAATTAGACTGCATTATTTGTTATGGGAGCTGTAACAATGCAATGAACATGTATGTGTGTGTATGGGTGTATATGTATGTGTATCTGTGTGTATGTATGTGTATATATGTATATGTGTGTATGTATGTATATGTGTGTATGTATGTATATGTGCATGTGTGTATGTGTATGTGTATGTTAAGGTGCGTGTATTTGTATGCAACATAAGATTTGGAATTCTTTTAAATCTCTCACTTTGTTCTTTGATATTCCTTATATAAATGGAAACTAAAATCATATATCTAATCAAAGGAAAAATATTCAATGCTAAGTTAAACTTTCTTAAATAGTCTGAACTAAGTTTCACACTTGAGTGTATATAAGATTTAAAATCATCCAGCTGTTACAAAAAATGGTTGAGAAGAAAAGGAGAAACAACAGTGTTATCCCAGACTAAAAATTAATCCAAGTTACATTAACTATAAACCAATGGTTTGATTTGTTAATAAAATGGCATCGAAATAAAATGGAAACAAATACTTGGAATTGTGTGTAATATTAAAACAATTCAACTTAAAACATGCCATTGTTATAAATAGACAACCAGGGATCCTACATCATATGTACTAACCCATGGCACTCTGCATATGTACATATGCCATAGATCATTCAATTAAATAATGACATTTTCTAACTGACCACTCTGGCTACCTATGGTTCTTGGTGTTGTCCAAGGATGGAGATTTGTGTATGAGTTGAATATAAATGGACTGTCTGCTTGAGAACCTGTCATGAATGTTTTTTGTTTGTAGAGCTTTCCCTGAGTTCTCAACATAGAACTGTCAGAAAACTTTTCCTTCTTGAATGAAGAATTACCTTTCAGTAATTGTGTTTGAAAAGTATTTTGGAAAACACTGCTGATTTACCAAGCATGACTGCATTTCCTTTTATACACTAGCAACAAGATGAGATAAACTTTCTCTGTGGTTATTATTAATCTACAGTTGCTATGTGAATAGCATCTGTGCCTTTGCTGAAATGGCTCCATGTCTGGTAGTCATTTAAATGCCCCATGACTTCTAAGATTCAAAAGTTAACCATCCTTGAGTCTCCCAACTATGATTCCTGGTGGCATTAGACTTCATTATAAAACTTGATGGGAATGGTGTTTTAATCATTTGGCATTTGGAGGATTATATGAGGTGATCCAAATTTTTAATTTAAAAGCTATAAAAACGGCTCAAACTCTATTTTTACCCAAGAAATGAGATAGAAGAGACTTTTCTCTTCACTGTTTGCCAGACTGAAAGATACATTTTACTGTTCTCCTTTGACTGGTGGAATCGTTATCATTCAGATCGTATAGAAATTACTGCAGTCACATAGCACTATAGTGAAATTCATCAAAATAATTAAAATATAGCAAGACACTTAATAAAAATTACATTACAGGTTTTCATTTTAGATTATTCTTGAAAATGCATGCCCTGCCACTAGAGATGTAATGAACTTCTGTAAGATTTGAACAGAACGTTGGATTTAAACATGGGCAATTTCTAGATATCTTGTCAAACTCGTTGATAAATGAAATGCTTATGTATAAGATAAATCTAACTGATACTCAAGGAAGTGTGTGTGTGTGTCCTAAAGCCAAAAAGTCCCATTAGAGGTGGTTGGTTCTTTCCTTACCACAAAATACCAAGTAAAAGCAATGCAGAAAATTAGATCCTAAATATGCTCATGCAGAAGAATATATTCCAGCTAATGAGGTTTAGAATTTCATGAACTGTTTCAGGCTCCTCACAATGCTGCCTCGGCTCTCCATCATCTGTTGCTGCATTAGAGAAACCTTAGAGGCATCTTTGAAATGTTACAATGCTACAATAGCCATAAAAGTGAAGCAGCTTTCTTTTGGGTTAGACCAAAAGGGTGAACTCAACCCACATTTGAATTCCTCACTTTTCTCCCTAGGTTTTCAACCTATCTTCCATCTGTCTCCCATCTGTGGTTACCGGCCTATCTGTGGTCTGTCTGTTCTGTGTATGATCTGTTTGTCTAACCATCCGTGGTTATTGGACGACCTGTGGTCTGTCTATCATGTGTATACAATCTGTTTGTCTCTATTGCCTGTGTCTCTGTGTGTGGGTGCACACATGCACGTGTGTGTATGTGAATCTGAGTCAATGTCTGTTTTCTTTGTGTCTGTCTTTAACATAGTCCTTTGTTCTATATTTATTGAACAGCACAGAAAATATGAGGTCAAGAAATGAGAGATATTTATGGAATTTTTTAGCAGAGTTTTATAAGGGAGAAGGGTTTTTTTTTTTTTTTTACTGAACACAATTCACCGAGACTCTTATTCAGAACTGTTGAATATTTGTTATTTAAATTTGCCTCCAATCTGTTGGCTGTTTTCAGAAAATTATTACCATGGTATACATAGAGATATACATTATTTTGGATTGGTGAAAAGAAATAGTACCGAACATAAAAGGAAAGCTATGCATTTAAGCTTAGGTTGTAAAAATTGGTTAAATGGGAAATCCAAAGCAGAGTAAAGTTGGTTCTCTTTTTTAAATTTTTTCTCTTTCATTATTGTAAATAGATTTTTCCCTTATATGATATATCCCAACCACAGTTTCCGTCCTCCTAACTCTCTGACACACACACACCACTCTTTGCCCCCAGATCCATGACCACACTGTATCCTCTTCTGAGAACATCAGGTCTCTAAGAGACAACAGCCAACCAGGACAAAATAGGATGAAATAAAACAAGGCAAAGGTTTCATATTGAGTCTGGACAAGGCAGCCCAGTAGGAAGAAATTAGTCTCAAGATCAGGCAAACAGTCAGGGATACACTTGCTCCCACTGTTAAGAGTCCCATAACAACACCAAACCAACAATCATAACATATGTGCCAATAGCATAAATAGGTTGAGTACACAACAGGATAATAGGTTAAGTACATAGTCTTAAAAGACCTAAAGGTTTATTTTTAATCTGACTTCTACTCCCAGTAGAAGTACACCTCTTTGGAGTCAAGAGATATTTTTAGAAAAACATATTCTCACATTGCATTAGAAGGCACACAGCCCAGCTTGAGGCTGGAGCCAGTAAATACCAATAGCTGTGAGTGTCTTCTGGGCGAGGGAAGAGTAATGCACAAAGCCAGAAAAGCTACACCTTCCTGCAGCCCGGTCCAAGTACTTCTGGGCTTTGAGTCTAGAATAACATAGGAGAATAAAAGCCATACCTTCTTAAGACACATGTTTGGGAAATGTTGCAGTAGCAGTAGATCACTCAGACCTGTCCTGCTCACACATCCCATTGTAACGATATACTGTGCATAGGAGGTAGTGATCAAGGATCCAATAGTAATGATGTACTGTACACAGGAAGTAGTGATTAGGGATCCAATAGTAATGATATACTGTGGCAAAGACAGAACTTAAGTGTTACGATAGGTTATGGCAGACAATCATTTCTATTCCATATCTCATTGGAATCCATATCCATTGCTTTTTAAATTTTATATGAAGCCTCAATAATTTTCTTGAAAACATGGTAGACTTGTTTTTCTGGCCAGTGAATTGAAGCAAACATTGTTAATTATCTTTCCAAGTTATATCACAAGGAATGGATGAGTCAAAATTCAATCCAAAAATTAAAAATCTTAAGGCTTTTGCTGAGACCCCAAATAATCAAATGACTCTCTGTATGAGGTAGAAGTTCATGATGTTTTCATACCACTGGGGTTTGCTGTAGGGGGAACGGGGGTAGTAACAGGAGTGTCTTGGATAATGGAAACAAAATCACTTCTTCATCCCACTCAGAACTGATATATATTCTGTTGACTTATATCTTCTCTTTAGCTAAGGATGAAAACTAGAGTTTTGACTATAAATAGCATCAATTTATTCCAGCCATTCAAAATTTGTAAGTGGAACAAAATGAGTTTCGAACCTATTAGGCTCTTTGGAGGTAATCTTGACCAAGCCTTCTGGCTAATTCTCTGCAGAATTGAGTCTGCAAGAAAGTTCTTTTCTCTAATCTTCATGGCAAGAAAATGAGGGGGAAATGGTTTGCATACTCTCTCCAGACCAATTCATGATCCCCATTTCATGTTTGAAGGTTTCATCATTCTGTCACATCAGTGAAATGCTCACAACTTAGGGCTATTTACTCCTGGCAGACAAGAAGACTGGAAAAGATTCAAGAAACAATTTTAGATGCTAGCTACACCCATCCCAGTCATACGGCTGTAAGACACTATTGTGGTTAATGGGGAAAGGTAACTCACAAAAACGTAGCTATAGCTAAACCTGGCTCAGAGCTAATGATTAGTTTCCATTTGCAATGAGGAGACAGTATGCCTGCTAAAAGAGCATTCAGGAGGGTCATTCCTCATCAGACTTTAGCCCAGTCTGTGCCGAAGTATGAATAATTGCAGTAAAAGAACAGCTAAGCAGGCTGCTTTACATCAGCAAGTATATGGTTACCTAAGAAATCAGAAATAATGAAAGTAACACCACTCTTATTACTGTTATTATTTGTTACATAGGGACACAAATAACAGGACAATTGGACCTAATTTAATCAAGGAATTAGGAGACTCAGGGTGTCTTACAATGTAATGGATTATAAGAAGGCAACCTCATGTCTCCAACTGCATGCATATACTCATTCATAAAATCATCTTTATTGAAAATATAAGACTCAAAAATATAGGGAGTTTTATATATATAAATTACCAAAATTATATATATATATATATAATTTTATCAAACAAAAATTTTATACATATTTATCAAAAATGAACTGGAAAGGTTTTCTAGGAAAAAAATAAGCCTTTGATTGCATACATAAGAAAATATGTCTTTCCTGGGTCTAGATGTATGGCTTTTAACAGGAATTAATAAAGGCTTAAAAAGGGGGGGGAGTTCCATCTATCCAGCAAGCCAGCCTTGACCACTAAATTTGGTACTAAGACCTTGATAGTGTCCTTTGTTATATCTTTAAAAACGTTAATATACACAATCCGTTTTGATTTGGTTTTTAGCTGAAATATAAAGATATACAAGTATATATTTATGCCTTTCCACAGGAAGTTTCATACTGTTTCATTCTGCACACACACACACACATGCACACACATGCGTGTTCATATACATATAACTAGTATTTAAATTATTACTGCCAGGTTTATTAAAGATCTGCTACATAGCTCCATGCTTACTGAAGTTCCAGGATATACTAGTGGTGTTATACTTTTCTTCAGATGGGAGATCACCTGGACATCAGTTAGGCAAGATGATCATAAATTGGATGATTCTATTATGGATTTCTCAGGATACATAGCATAATCAGATTAAGATTCTGACCCACATTCTGGCTTTGGGAAAATAGATATAAAGGATATTAGTGATATTTAATAAGTAATAACACTGAATTCTGTGGCTTATGAATTATATGAATCTAGTATCTTCAATTTATACAATGCAATTTTTCTCTGGGAAACATTATTTTATTAAATATACTTGGCATTTATGACACTTTAATTTTTTTAATTTAATTTTTAAATATTTATTTATATGAGTACTCTGTCTTTGTATACATTTGCATACCAGAAGAGGGCATGAGATCCCTTTACAGATGGCCGTTAACTATCATGTAGCTGCTGGGAACAGAACACAGGATCTCTGGAAGATCAATCAGTTCTCTTAACCACTAAGCCATCTCTCTAGCCCCAATTTTTCATTTATGATTTGTGCATGGGAGAGAAAATGCTGCCACAGTTCTCATGTAGAATTTGCAGGATAAGTTTGTGGAGTTGGTTCTTTTCTTCCTGTTTTACATGGGCTCTGAGAATAGAGTGTAGATCACCATGATTGGGCAGCAAACATCTATACCCAATGATCAACATCAGTAACTTAGCTATTTTTAATTTAATAAATTATAACAGTGGTTTATAATGTAACATATATTTAACCATTAAATACACATTTCCCTAGTCTACTTTTGAAATACATGTCGTAGCATTACCTGGTGAGGTTTTTGTCTTTGTCACTTGTTCTCTCAAAAAGAAAAAAGCTATGTGAAGAGATAACACTTTAGATGGAGGGTTATGTATTAAAGCCAGCAAGGGATTATCTCCTGGAGAGAGGATGGGGTAGCAGACAGTAAGCTTGCAGTGTGGACAGTTTTCCAGAGCCCTCTCTTCCCTGTGATGTCTTCATTGAGTTTACCCTTCAGCACACCTTTCTTTAATCACACTACAGATCAAGATTTTTCTTTCATTCCCTATGACCTGATTTTTTTCAGTATGTTTGATGGTGAGCATGCAGAGCATAAGAAAAATACCATAACCAAGCTTCAATGCCTGATAATGTGATAAGATTCAACTCCAGCCACAAGGGCCACTCTGATGGTAAGAATCCACAGTTTCTTGTAGCTCTCAGTGTCTGTGCTACTGGGGCTATATTTAGGAAGTGGTCTCCTGGGCCCATGCACTGAAGGCCACTTCACACTTTCTCTTCTATCGGGTTCAGTGTGGTCGGATTTATATTGAGGTCCTTAATCCATTTGGACTTGAGTGTTGTGCATGCAGATAGATATAGATCTATTTGCACTCTTCTGCATGTTGACATTCAGTTAAGACAGCACAATTTGTTGAATATGCTTTCTTTTTTTCCATTGTATAATTTTAGCTGCTTTGTCAAAAATTAGGTGCTCATAGGTATGTGAATTAATAACCAGGTCTTTGATTCAATTCCATTGGTCAACTTATCTCTTTTCATGCAAATACCAGGCTTTTTTCATTACTGTAGTTCTGTAATAGAGCTTGATGTCAAGGATGTTGATTCCTATGGAAGTTCCTTTACTATACAGGATTGCTTTGCTATCCTGGATTTTCTGTTTTTCCATATGAAGTTGATTATTTTCCTTTCAAGTTCTGTGAAGAATTATGTTGGGATTTTGATGGGAGATTGCACTGAATCTATAGATTGCTTTTGGGAGGATTGTCATTTTTACTATGTTGATTCTACCTATCCAAGAACATTGAAGATCTTTTCATTTTCTGGTCTCTTCTTCAATTTTTTTCCTTCAAAGACTTAAAGTTCTTGTTGAACAGGTCTTTCTCTCCTTTGGTTAGTGTTACCCCAAAATATTTTATGTTATTTGTGACTATTGTGAAGGGTGATGTTCTCTGATTTCTTTCTCAGCATTTTTATCATTTGTACAGAGGAGGGATAGTGGATTTTTTTTAGTTGATCTTGAATCCTGCCTTATTACTGTAGGCATTTATCATCTGTAGTTCTCAGTTAGAGTCTTTGGGGTCAGTTATGTATACTATCATATCATGTGCAAATAACAAAAGTTTGATTTCTTTCAAATTTGAATCCCCTCAATCTGTTTTTGTTGTTTTATTGCTGTAGCCAGAACTTCAAGAACTATGTTGAATAGATATGGAAAGAGGGGACAGCCTTGTCTTGTTCTTGGTTTTAGTGAAATCCCTTTGAGTTTCTCTCAATTTAAGTTGATGTTGTTGTCTGTCGACTTGTTGTATATTGATTTTATTATGTTTAGATATGTTCCTTGTACCCCTGATCTCTCCAAGACCTTTATTATAAAGGGATATTGGATTTCATAGAATTCTTTTTCATCATCTGATGAGGTTATCATATGTTTTTTTCTTTCAGTTTATTGATATTGTGGATTACACTGATAAATTTTCATATATTGACCAGCCCTGAATCTCTGGAATGAAGCTGACTTGATCATGGTAGATAATTGTTTATATGTATGTTCTTGGATTTTATTGAGTATTTTTGCATCTATGTTCATGAGTGGGATTGGTCTGTAATTCTCTTTCTTGGTTGAGTCTTTGTGTGGTTTCAGTATCAGGGTAACTGTAGCCTCATAAAAAAGAGTTTAGCAATGTTCCTTCTGTTTATAATATGTGGAGCACTTTGAGTATTATAGGTATTAGCTCTTTCTGGAAGTTCTGGTAGAATTCTGCACTAAAACCATCAGGCCCTGGGCTTTTGTTGGTTGGGAGGCTTTTGACAACTGCTTCTATTTCCTTGCAGTTCATAGGTTGATTTAAATTGTTCACCTGGTCTTGCTTTGATTTTGGTATGCTCATTTGTTTTACATTTTCCAATTTTGTGAAGTACATGTTTTTGTAGTGTGATCTAATGATTCTCTGGATTTTCTCAGTGTCTGTTCTTATGTCCCCCTTTCATATCTGATATTGTCAGATGTTCTCTCTCTGCCTTTTGATTAGTTTGGATAAATGTTGCTGATTTTGTCAAAGAAACAGCTCTTTATTTCATTGGTTCTTTGCATTTTTTGTTTCTATTTTATTTATTTCAGCCTTTAATTTGCTTATTTCCTGTCATCTACTACACCTGGGTGAGTTTGCTTCTATTTATGCTAAATCTTTCAGAAATGGGACCTCCTGAAACTGAGATGCTTCTGTTAAACAAAACAAAGTCCATAAGACAAAAAGGCAGCCTACAGAATGGGAAAAGATCTTCACCAACTTCACATCAGATAAAGACTGATCTCCAAAATATATAAAGACTCAAGAAACTAGACATCAAAATTCCAAATAACCCAATTAAAAATGGGGTATAGAACTAAACAGAATTTTCAACAGAAGAATCTCAAATAGACAAAAGACACTTAAGTAAATGCTCAACATCCATAGCCAACAGGGAAATGCAAATCAAAACAACTCCAAGATACCATCTTACACCAGTCAGAATGGGTAAGATCAAAAACACCAATGATAGCTTATGCTGGAAACTATGTGGAGTAAGGGGAACACTCATCCATTGCTGGTGGGAATGCAAACTTGTACAACCACTCTGGAAATCAGTATGGCAATTTCTCAGAAAATTGGGAATCAACCTAATTCAGGACTCAACAATACCACTCTTGGGCATATACCCAAAAGATGAGCAATCACACTACAAGGACATTTGTTTTACTATGTTCATAGCAATAGTATTTGTAATAGCCAGAGCCTGGAAACAACCTAGATGATCCTCAAATGAAGATTAGATAAAGAAAATGTGGTACATTTACACAATGGAGTACTACTTAGCAGTAAAAACCAATGACATCTTGAAATTTGGAATCAAATGGATAAAATTCGAAAATACCATTTTGAGTGAGGTAACTCAGACCCAGAAAGATGAGCATGGTAGGTACTCACTCATAAGTGGATACTATCTCTAAAGCAAAGGATAATATGCCTATAGTCTACAAATCTAGAGAAGCTAAGTAAAACAGTGAACTGTAAAAGAATCATATGTAGATTCCCCCTGTGAATGGGAAATAGACAAGATCTCCTGAGAAAATTGGGAGCATGGAAGTAGGAGGAGAATGGAGGGCAGAATGGGAGGAGGAGGAGAGAAATGGAGAAGGAAGAGAATTTGAGGAAATGGAATAGTCGAGATGGGGGAAGGACAGAGACAGAGGAAAAAGGAGAAAATATCTTGATTGAGGGAGCAAGTCTGGGGCTAGAAAGAAACCTGAAACTAGAGTAATTCCCAAGAATCCACAAGGATGACCCCAACTAAGACCCTAAGCAATAGTGGAGAGGGTGCCCAAACAGACCATGTCCTGTAGTCAGATTGATGACTATCTTAAATGTCACCATAGAGCCTTCATCCTGCAACTAATGTAAACAGAGGCAGAGACCTGCAGTGGAGCACTGGCCTGAGCTCCCAAAATTACAGTTGAAGAATGAATGGGAGGAGTGATAATATGAGCAAAGAGGTCAAGACCATGAAGGAGATACCCACTAAAATAACTTATCTGAGCTAATGGGAGCTCACCAACTCTAGGTGGACAGGGAAAGAACAAGTATAGGACTACACTAGACCCTCTGAGTGTGGTTGGCAGTTGTATGGCTGGGGTAGACTGTGGAGCCACTGGCAGTGGCACTGGGATTTATCCCTACTGCTAATACTAGCTTTTTGGAACCTATTCTCTTTAGATGGATACCTTGCTCAGCATATATAGGGAGGGCCTTGGTCCTTCCTCAAAGCAGTGTGCCTAACCTTTCTGAGGAGTGGATAGGGAGTAAGTAAGGTGGAGGAGGATGTGGAGAGAATGGGAGGAGGAGAGGGAGTGGAAACTGGGATTGGTATATAAAATGAAAAAAGATAGTTTGTTTTTAAAAAAAAATTAAAAAAAGGATCCACAGTTTTTCTCCTTATTTCATGTCTATCTCCCTGCCTAACATGGCAGAATTCTCATAATGACAAATTGTTATGGGTGTACACACGGCCTTTCTCTTTGGATCTCCTACTCAATCACTGCCCTCTTCATTGTCCAAATCCAAAAGAAATCCTTAAGGCTATAAGCACAGTCCACAGTGACAGACAAAACCCTTGGAGTTTACATGGGGTATACCAGGCAAATATACCTCTAATATTAATATATAATTTGACTCTAAAATATATTCATTTATGGTTCATATGAATTATTGAACAGAGTAAATAAAGAATAATAGACTGCAGGTATCTCTTAGATTTGACCCATGCCCTTTCTGTGTTGTGTCCAGACATCATTTATTCAAACCTGATAATCCCCATCACTACAGTCTTTCTGTTTCCCCCCCACACACCCTTCCCCTCTCTCCCAGACCCTCTCTTCCTCTGATTACCTTCAAAAAAGATCAGGTCTCCCAAAGTTATTAGCCAAACACAGCATAATAAGTTATAATAAGACTAGGCACAAACCATCATATCAAGACTTCAAGAGGCAGGAGTAAAAGGGTCCTAAAATTGAGCAATAGTGTTCTCTCTCTCTCTTTCTCTCCTCTCCCTCCCTCTCTCTCTTCCATCTCTCCTTCTCTTTTCAAAACGCCTATAAAATATAAATGAGTAACAAAACAAAAGAAGAAACTATGGTAAACAAACAAATTAAACAAAAAACCCACAAAAAAGCATAGGGTTTGTTTTATGCTAGCCAACTATGTCTGTGCATAAAAATCTGCTTTTCTTTTTAAAGTATAAACCCTCTTACCTCTAAAGCAAATTATACCATTTTTATTGCTACTTGCCTTGTTCTCATGAATCTGTACCATTAACCATAAACACTAGTTTTCAGTTATTATGTTAAAGAATATTATTTTGTTTTGTGGACAATAATAAAAGCACAAATTTACTTGAAGATAACACAAAACAAATCATTTGTATTTGGTAAAACAAGGTCACTTTCTGAAATTTTATAGCATAAACATTTTGCACAGTAAGCTGTAGTCATGACAACGTGAACTTTCTGCACTTGGTCAGTACGTTAGCGGTTTTTCCAAAACCAGTAGGATAGATTTTAGGATGAACAGACAGAAATGCAGAGTACCATTTTTATAAGGCTGTCCATCACTTTCCCTGCATGATTTAAAATCTTGGAAGTCACTGACACACTGTGGATTTAGAGAGAATACTCATGGAAAGAGTGTTGGAGGAATATAATCTACAAAGACCTCTTCAGAGAAGGAGGGCAGCCTACCAGGTGGCATGAGTCACACAGTGTGAGATGCTTGTGTGCAGAGCTCATCAGTGAAGCAAGAATAGTCAACCCCAGCCCATCACCCCAAGCTAAAGAAGAGAGCACTATGAGCAGAGCACATATAGGCAAAACCAATACACACCCTTATACTGTGTTTTGGATTAGTGTGTCAGAAGCAAGAATGGGCATCCTACAAATGGGACTCATCTTGTGTCTCATGTGCATCAATGTTGCCCCAAATAACTATGTTGGTATTCTTCTGCCATTTCATTTCACAGAGAACCATCCTTCTGTTTTCAGAGGGCATTGCTAGTACAGGACTTAGCAACACAGCCAACAAATGATGAAGAGTCTAGTCCTGTGATAACTGTGGGGTACACGATCAACACATGAGTGTAGAGTTCCCTAGGCCATGTCTATAGCTTAGGAATTCATCCCATGTTCTCTACTATCTTGAATAGAGAGTTGGTCCAGACGTTGCTTGATGCTGAGAAAAGTTCATAAAATAAAGAGATGTTATGAGGACAGCTTTATCTCATTGATTCTAAGGAAGAAGCATCCTATGGCTGTCAAGAAGCTAAAAACATTCTTCAGATTGTACCCATCACTCACTGGAAATCTTAGGTTTTGCCTAAAAGTAAAATAAACTTCTAGAAAAAAAATTAGAACTTTTGAAAATCCATCATAGTTTAACAACTAATGTAAGTTAATTAGTTATGAATCAGGACCCTCAAACTTTTGTAGCCATACACATTTCTTTACATAAGGAAAGATGGGAGATAGTTAGCAATTTAAACATCATTTGAAACACTGTAATGCAACATAATATAAAATGAATTATGTATAGCTATTGTCGTATCTATGTCTTCTAATGTTCTTCATTACTCAATCTATTTTCAAATGTACACTATGTGCTTTTTCAAAAAGATTTTAGTTATATGAACTAAACACAGTCTTTTGTTTGATTGCTAGGTTTTGTGTGTGTCTGTGTGTGATGTCTCTCTGTGTGTTGTGT
The DNA here is from genome assembly GCA_028555095.1 of Dicrostonyx torquatus. NCBI lineage: Eukaryota > Metazoa > Chordata > Mammalia > Rodentia > Cricetidae > Dicrostonyx > Dicrostonyx torquatus. The sequence goes on along the minus strand of JAQHUG010000270.1, from coordinate 441,343 downwards.
GTTGTATCTCTACGTGTGTGGTGTGTATATGTGTGGTGTCTCTGTGTGTGTGATGTCTCTGTGTATGTGTGGTATCTGTACATGTGTGGTGACCCTGTGTGTGTAGTGTGGTGTCTGTTTGTGTGGTGTCTCTGTGTGTATATGTATGTGTGTGGTGTATCTGTGTATATGTATGGTGTGTGTGTGTCTGTGTGTGGTGTCTGTGTGTGTGGTATCTCTGTGTGTGCTATGTGTTGTCTCTCTATATGTGTGGTGTGTGTATGTTTGGTGTTTGTGTGCATGTGGTCTCTATTTGTGTGTGTGCTGTCTGTGTGTTTTGTGTCTGTGTGTGTGTATATGTATGTGTGTGGTGTATCTGTGTATGTGTATGTGTGTGGTGTATCTGTGTATATGTATGGTGTGTGTGTGTGTCTGTGTGTGGTATCTGTGTGTGTGGTATCTCTGTGTGTGCTATGTGTTGTCTCTCTATGTGTGTGGTGTGTGTATGTTTGGTGTTTGTGTGCATGTGGTCTCTATTTGTGTGTGTGGTGTCTGTGTGTGTATGTATGTGTGTGGTGTTTCTGTGTATATGTGCGGTGTATGTGTGTCTCTGTGTGTGGTGTCCCTGTGTGTAAGATGTTCTACCTGTGTGTGCATGGTTTCTCTTCGTGTGTTTGGTGTCTGCATGTGTGTGTGGTGTCTCTGTGTATATGTGTGATGTCTGTGTGAGTGTGTGTGTGGTGTTTCTGTGTGTATGTGTGTGTTTGGTGTCTCTGTGTATATGTGTGGTGTCTGTGTTTGTGTGTGATGTTTCTCTGTGTGTGGTCTCTCTGTGTATATGTGTAGTGTCTGTGTATGTGTGTGTGGTATCTCTCTGTGTGTATGGTATCTGTGTGTGTGTATGGTGTAGAAAGGGTCTCTGAGCATATATGTTCTTATGTGTGCAGGAACACATGTGCATGGTGAATAGAGTCTAGAAGACAATCCCCACTGTTGCTCTTCTGGAGTCACTCACCTTGTTTTTCAGACACAGGGTCTCTTATTGGCCCAGAATGCACTTCAGGCTAGTCTGACTGGCTAGTGATGTAATCCCAGCACCTCTCTCTGATGCTAGGATTACAAATATAAAATACCACATCTGACTTTTAACATAGGTTCTGGGAACCAAATTAATCTCTCATACTTTCATGGCAAGTGGTTCACCAATTGAGTTGTCTCCCAGCTCCTAGCTACAGTCCTTTATTTAATAATATGACATTGGTCTTCAGATCTCCTGTGGTCATCCTCATACAATCATCATTCTTCTGCAAGCCAGCAGCACAAGGCAAACAAAGGAGATTACATTGTATACTCTGGACTTCAAACCATCATTTGTTCCCATCTGTCTAGAAGCAACAAATATACTCAAGTTATTCATTTTGACTTCCCAACCTCTTTGTTAAACATTAGAAAAGCCACATGACGATGACATATATTCCAGTAAAAAGTATTACTGCCTTGAATATTTGCTGCTCGCTGGGAAAATAAAATCATTCATATGTTGTGGGAAATGTTATAATAATACTATGCCATTTATTCACCAAATAGAACAATCAATATGTCCACAGTGTGTACAAGTTCCACTTCTAGTCTCACATGCACAAGAGTTGCAGTCAGACACTCAAGCATGTGTTGAAATTCCATATTTATAGCACTGCTACTCACAGCCAACAGTAAGCAGAAGCAATCCAGATGAAGGGGTAAAAAAATATGGAACACTAATAAAATACAATTTAGTCTTAACACAAAACATATTTGTGATGCCTACCATAACATGATTGAAAACTGATAATTTTATGTTTAGCAATTAAAATGAGGCAGACAGAAAGGACACAGACTGTTGGACTCACATAGGCCATATAATCTGGGCAGAAAGAAAAATATATGTTTTAAAAGTATGAGATGTAGGACACTAACAGGGATTAGTGTCTTTGTTTTGATGATTTTTCTGTTGTTTGTTTGTTTATTAAAACACAGTCCTGATTTCCAGCCTAGGTTGGCATAGAGCTCACTATTGCCTCCAGGCCGGTCTGAAATCATGGAGCTCCTGTGTGAGGGCCCTGAATCTATTGATGGATTATCCCCACTATATATCCATAATCAGATGGCATTGTGGGAATGCAATTGATACCAGAAGATGGATCCAGTATGAAGTATTCCATTGGGTCTTATTCTAACAGGATGTCCTAGCCCCTTTCTGTCTTTCTCTCTAATATGAGCATGCATGGAGTGAGTAGTAATTGAGTAAAAAAAAAAGTCATGGTTTAAAAACTCTTAAATTTTGAGACAAGTAAATGTGCTTAAATGGTTTTCCTTAGGTTTTATTTCATTAATTAAAAGTTAACAGCCAAAGCCATTGGCTAGTAGAATTTCAAGATGCACATTGTCTTATTTATTTATTTATCTATTTATTTGTTGTATGTTTTACATTCCTAGCAAAGTTTTCCCTCCCTCCTCTCCTCCATCCCTGCCCCCACCTTCATACCCAGTCTTCATTTCAATCCACTCCTTCTCTGCTTCTCTTCAGAAAGGGACATGCCTTCCATGGGCCTGACAAAGCATGGCATGTCAAGTTGTAGTAAAACTAAGTATCTCCCTTTGTATTTAGGCTGATCAAGGCAATCCAGTATGAGGAATAGGATCTCAAGAGCCAGCCAAAGTGTTAGGGACAATCCCTGCTCCCATTGGTAGACGTCCCACAAGTAGATTGGATCAAAAAAGAAAATCCCCACACCACATAATAATCAAAACAGTAAGCACACAGAACAAACAAAGAATGTTAAAGGTAGAAAGGGAGAAAGGCCAAGCAACATATAAAGGCAGATCTATTAGAATCACACCTGAATTCACAATAGAGACCCTAAAATCCAGAAGGGCCTGAATCAATGTCCTGAATAATTTAAGATCACAGATGCTAGCCTAGACTATTATACCCAGCAAAATTGTCAATCACCATAGATGAAGAGAACAAGATATTTTATGACAAAGTCAAATTTAAACAATAGCTATCCACAAATCCACCCCTACAAAAAGTACTAAAAAGAAAATTCTAACCTCAGGGAATTAACTACACCCACAAAAGCACAAGCAATAGAAAATCTCATACCAGCAAAATTCAAAGAAGGGAAACACACACTACCAACAACAAAAACAAAAATAGCAGAAATTAACATTCATTGATCATTAGTATTACTCATTATCAATGGACTCAATTTGCCAATAAAAAATACACAAGCTAACAGAATGGTTCCGAAATTAGGATCCATCATTCTGCATACAAGAAACACATCTCAACACCAAAGATAGCAATTGCCTCAGAGTCGAAGTTTGGAAAAAGATTTCTTCCAATCAAATAGACCTAAGAAGATATATTTGCAAGATATATCCTAATATCTAACAAAATAGACTTCACAACAAAAAAATTAATCAAAAGAGATGGAAAAGGGTATTTCATACTCATCAACAGAAAACCTTATCAAGATGATGCCTCAGTTATAAACTTCTATGCCCCAAATGTAAGAATACCCACATTTGTAAAAGAAACATTACTTAAATCACACATTGAACCCCACATAAAAGTAGTGGAAGACTTCAACACCGTACTCTCACCAATGGACAGGTCATCCAAATAGAAACTAAACAGAAAAATAATAGAACTAACAGCTGTTATGATGTAAATAGACATAGCAGATATATACAGAACATTTCACCCAAATTAAAAGTCTCTGCATTAATTTCTAAATATATCAAAAAATAGGTTTCTCTGACAAAGGCTGAGAAAGGCTTGTATCTATGAATATAAACATAAATACCAAGAAGGTAATTTGACAAGGTGACCATTTAGTTAAAAAAAAAGTAATATTAAAAGTAATATTAAGCCCTCTGCCCAGGGCCTACAACCTCCCTAATAATAGGCTTTTAGCTAGGATTACTGTGCCAGGTATAATCCCTCCTGTGGAGCAGGACTCAAATCCAATCAGAAATGAATTTGTTACCCAGATAACCAATATATCACTTTTGTACCAGTGTTCCCAAACTTTCCTAAAGCACGAAACCATCCCACACCAGTTTGGACTTATTATTTAAAGGGTTATTTATTTGAAGGGAAAAAAAACTTACAGAACACCATCCTACATGACAGCCAGGAAAGGAGTTTAGTCGCTGGAACCAGAGTCTGGAGAAAGAGAAGGAGAGGAGGGCTGCCATTGCTTTTTAAAGATAAAGAGACCGCACCTCCATGGGCTGGTATCTCAAAGGTTATTGGCTGAAGGAGCAGAAGGAGCTCTTGCAGCACTTTCCGGCAGGTCAATGTTGCAGTATGTAGGGTCCATTATTGGGTAAGACCGCTAATACATTTTCTCTCCTGCACCTTCTAGCAAATTATGCATTATTATTATATACCATGAAAGCTAATTATGAAGCTATCCAGAAGGGACAGAATTTTTGGTTCAGTTAGAGATTGATTTTGCTATGTTTTCAGATTTGGGACATGATTAATTCTGTACAATAAACAAGAGCAATGACAACAAACTGTATTGCTTGGGTACTCTGGGACCTCCCTGAATGATAATTTGTACAGAGATATCCTATGCCTAGCACATAGATTTTTATTAAATAAGTCATGTGTCTAGGGGCAGTATTGTCTTTTTTATATTCTAGTTTAAATTAGCTTACACATTACTGGATTTCTGTAAGACTTCTTCAAACATCCTTAGTTTTGGTTAGCACAATCCCTAGCTTTGCTTAGTCTTTTTTCTATCCCCTCTCACAACTTATGCTTAGTCTCAAGCGTATACCATTCTTTCATGCCACCTATGTGATCCTGCTCATTCTAATTTTATTTTTCACTTGACTTGAAATATTTGTTTCCACACAATGTTGTCTTCTTGCTGTGACTTGCTTCTTTCTCTTCAGCTCATAGCATTTGTAGTTTCTGGGACAAGGACCAGAACAAGAGCAGGTCACTCAGGATCTCGGCACACAGGGAGAAGAGCCTGAGTCTCCATCTCTAGCAGAGGATCTTTTGGCACTTGAGGGGTGCTGATGGAGGTAGAGGGATTTTCTCAGAGAGATTTGACCACTGTAGGCTGTCCCATCACAGTGGATAGCCATACATCCATGTCCAAATGAGTGGTACTAAGTTGATCAGGGGCTGTTAATGATAGCAATAAATGGAAGTGTTCATAAAGATGGGAGTTATATAGGCTTTGGGGTCTTTGGTGGAGTTGGAAGGAAGTATTAGGCTGTGGAAAAGTTCAAAATGCATTACATAAAAGTTTTCAAACAATAAATGAAACATCAATTAAGTGATCATGCCTTACCTGAAAAACTGGAATATAGGGTATAATATGTTTGAAATTGTATGACTTACATGATGCTACATAGCAAATCAGTCACTCCATATCCTCTTGTCTCAAAAACTAAGCTATGTAATCCAGAATTAATTCGGTGAATGAGATGTTAAGTACTACTTGAGTGAAAAAGCTTACCAAATCTCCATCACATAGTTTTCAGGGCTATGGACATCAAATATGCAAAACTCTTCTGTTTTCTCATTGTGCTGTATTCCTTGTATTCATCATTATTTAGTATTTAAATAAAATATATATGTTCCATCATTTTATCTTCAAGTGTTTTTGAAATCTTTTGGTTTCAGTGTCTGTATCTGTAGTCCCAAATATTGGTAAATTGAGGTAGGAGCCCTTCAACTCTTCTGTGACAGAAAAGTCTTGAAATGCATCAATATCCATCTTAAAATTAACTATAATTTTAGTGTTTTAAGACCACCCCCGCCCGGCTTGAAATGATTTTATTAGTGTGGGAATTCTCATCTGAGTGTCAAGGCAAAGGTGGCAGGTGTTCATAATTTAATTTGATGTCAGGGAGAAAATAGCCTCCACATAATTATGGACAGATTAGCTCTATCTTTCAAATGACTTTAAGCAAATCCATCACACATGCTCCTGTTTTAGTTACAAGCTACATTTTGGGTGGTAACATTGCTTCCTCCTGATGCCTATAGACTCTGCATTCCAAAAACAACAAAGCAGTAAAACAGCTTGCTTGATCTTAATTGGATGCAAATGTGTGTTTGACTTAGGGAGAACTACTGTATTCTCCTTTTAAAAGAACCTTGACACCTGTGTGACATTGACCTGCATGCTAACCACAATGCTGAATGATCATCACTCTAAAATTAACTAAATAGTTCAGAAAAAGTTTTCAGTTTTTGTATGTTGTGTGCTCATTTGAAATTAATGTATAAAAATTTATCAAATTAAGATCTTTTCACTTTATATTCTTCACTGTAAACTATCATGTTCCTTATGATAAAATCATGATTATGTTGCCCTTTGAAAATTAGTATCTTAGGGAAGACACTGCATTTTTAAGACTATTTTGAAATATTGAAATTCAAACAAATATGGAATATTTTCTAAAAATCTTATAAAGACCTAATGTACAATCAGTTTGAGAATTTTTACATAAAACATTCTTTGTACTTAGAACATAACAAACATGAGCTTTAATTGAAATTTACTGAAGATGAGTTTGTAACTCTTCAAAAATATACTCAGTTGCATGAGCACAATGTTATCTTTAAAACAATGTAATATACATATTATAAAACTTATAACTTTTGAAGTTATGGTGATCTACAATTCTAAATTTGGCCTTGGAAGTATAGTATAATTGGACTTCTTTACTAGTATGTACAAGACACTTTGTTTTGTTAATTTTTTCTTTTTTATTGTTAAAAGAAAAAGTTACATTTACTCCACTTGTCCCAGGCACTCCTGCTGCCCCACTACCACACTGCCCTCCCTCTGCTTCCTTAAGATAGGGCAGGATACCCTGCCCTGTGGAAAGCCCAAGGCCCTCCCCCGTCCATCTCGGTCTAAGAAGGTGTGCATCCATATAGAATAGGTTCCCAAAAAGCCAATACATGCAGAAGAGTTAGATAGGTC
>JAQHUG010000270.1:392964-417044 GCA_028555095.1 Dicrostonyx torquatus | reverse complement strand
AGCTGAAGTTTTTAAGAAGTGCTTATCATTTTAAGAAGTGCTCCTAGACAGTATGAATTATACTAATTCATAATAGCACATATTCAGACATAACAAAACTCTAAATGGGGCTCACACTGTTGGATAAATGTACATAAGCTTGGATGAGAGAAGAAAAAGTGTAGCGAGAGTTATAAAATAAAGCTGATGCTTTAAAAAAAAGGTTGCCTTTAAAGAGACAGTTCAGACATTCATAGATTAAAGGAAGTAAAGAAAAATAAGCCACGTAAAAGTGGAAAATTCACAGTCTAGATTATGTATATTATTGTGTTATCTTTGATTTTGTTTTGACTGTGAAGGAGCTAAGTACAAAGAGACATTTCACTGTATGGGCTGCTAAACTAAACCAGAATGTATATTATAAAAATATCATGATTTCCAAATTTGGGTCTAAGGATATGTTTTAATAACTTGGAACTTTTCATGATGGTGAGACATGTCTGCTCCTGGCATCACCAATTACTACAAGAGGATTATGTTCATTGAAGAGGCTCCTTAGCCATTTGGGTAAGAAACTTCTCTTCCTGGACTGCTTCACTGGACTTGAAGTATCCATAAAGAGATGACTGCTGAACCTGCATAATTGTGAGATGGTCCTTCAAGGTTCCTGCTTCATGAAAGAGTCCATGAGACATTCTGCAGGACACAGAAGAAAGTGACTGAACTGTCTTTGAAATTTCCTACTTCATGGAAAAGTATGCTGTATGCTATGGGCCTGTGGGCTGAAGATGGATGTCCCAAACAGAAGAACTTTGGGTGACTGTCCAGGCAGTGAGATGTCTCTGTCAATTCTAGAGTTTTGGAAGTTGTTTATAATATACTTCCTGTTTACTTAGGTAATATTATATCCTTCTGGAGTCTTTGGTGAAGTTGAAGAATCTACAGTTATAGTTTTCCTTAGTTATGATAAAAGATAAAGTAGATACAATATTGTAACTGTAATTCTTGTTATATACCTGTTATATGTGATTTTACTATGTTAAAGTTAAAACCTTCCTTTTTGTTTAAACAGAAAAGGGGAAATGATGTGGGAGGCTCTTCTGTCTTGGTTAATGAATAAAGAAACTGCCTTGGACTGTTGATAGGGCAGAACTTAGGTAGGCGGGAAAAACCAAACTGAATTCTGAGAAGAAGGCAGAGTTAGGGAGAAGCCATGCAACCACAGCTGGAGACAAAGACACTGAAATTTTTCTAATAGGGCATGACCTCATGGTGATGTACAGATTAATGGAAATGGGTTAAATTAAGATGTAAGAGTTAGCAAATAAATAGCTAGAGCTAATGGGCCAAGCAGTGATTTAAATAATATGGTTTCTGTGTTATGATTTCAGGAGTCCAAGCAGCCAGGAATGAAACAAGTGGCCTCCTTTCAACATACGTTTTTGTGTGTGTGTGTGTGTGTGTGTGTGTGTGTGTGTGTGTGTGTGTGTATAAACAAGGTCATCAATTCGAGAGGAAGTGAGATGGAAAATTGCATGCGAATTAACATATCAGGAATTGGAGAAAAGAAATGAAAAGAGGAGTGATGCAATTATATTTTAATAGAAGTAAAAATGATAATAATAATATTTTAGAACAAAAAGTTGAGAGAAGTGTAGGGGAGTGGATCTATGAAAATTTGGCAATATTAATGGGGGTAAAAATCATTAAAATGCATTTTATGACATTATCAAGTAATTAATAAAATTATTGTATTAAAAATTGCAACAGGAAATAAATCTTGTAAGAAATCTTAAAACAATTACAAAATAACAATGGTGAATTTATTTGGTTTCAAGTGGATTTTATTTCACATTGTTAATACGTAAATACAGAATGTTGTGTTCAATTATATTATTTGTGTTATGAAAACAAAATGAAAAACCCAAACGGCAAGCAGTAGAGCAAGGGTAGTGAGTAGACATGCTGTTTTGGAATGGTCCATAGAAGTATAAGTCTGGGAATGAGGTACATCTGAAAAGAGGTATCTGTTTGATATGATATGAACAGCAGCCTAAGGAAGAGTCTAGAGGTCATGAAGCAAAAGGGTACTGGGGAGTTTCAGACACAGACAAGAGATGGAGGGACTAATGACTAGTGCTGGCATGGACATGAGGAAGCAAAGGATGCCTACCGTTTAGGTGCAGTAGGGGCTGGCTGAAGACTGGGAGGATATAGTCATGTTATGGAGGGACAGATATAGAGGAGTGTTGGCAAAGGGCTTCCTGATAGCAAACGTGGTGTCTTTTTAAAATAAGACCTAGGTGTGAGGCTGAAATACCGTGACACTATCTTACTCAAAAAGAAAATTGTTATACCTCTAGAGGCTTCAAATACTTCATTTTAATAATTTGATGGCTTTGTGAGATCCATACTTTCATAAGACTTTAAGTTCCACAGAGATTTCAACTCATTTATCTCCTTCAAAGAGATCTTAAATTGTATCAAGGGGAGTTTTAGTCAGAAAGGATAATTTAGAAAGCAAGTAATGAATCAGTAAGAATTAAACTGTTCCCTTCTGGGCTGGAAATTGGAGGTTGAAGTGAAGAAAATGAATTCTCAATTTCTCGGCAAGCACAAAAATCACATTTGAGAAGAAGGCATGAGAATCAGTAATCAGTGTAATAAATTGTGAATTGTGGTCCTTTCAATGCTATCATTGATGTTTTAAATTTTTTCTTTTCTATAAAATATGAGACAAAGATTGTGAGTTTACCTAATTTATCTAATTAAGAAACAATTTATTTTTTCCTCTGAGTGAACAAAGCATGAGATTAGCAAGGTTAGTGAATATTATAATAACAAACTCTTCAATTTCACACAAAACAAGATGCATCACAACGTCAAGTCCTATTTTTTAAGAGTATTCAAAGTCAAAAGGACAGCACACATTAACCACTAAAACATAGCAAGAGGATGAGTTCTCTAGAAAAGTTCTGGTATCAGACATTTCTCATTATTTTCCTAAAATCAAAAAATATAAAAATTTTCACTCTCTTCAACACCAATATTGTAGTGAAATGTCAAGATGTCAATTTCCTCTTGCTACAACCAAATATGTGACAGAAGACAACTTAATCCATGAACGGTTTACTTTGACTCAGTTCTGAGGGATAAAGATCATGATGGCTGTGAAGGAATGGCAGCTTCAGAGGCTTGGTCCATGAGACAGATGGGGAAGCTAAGAACACAGAGGCCTGGTGCCACGATGCTTGGGTGTCTTTTCCATTTGTGTTTAGTCTGAGTCACCAATCCATGAAATGGCACTGCCTTTATCTAGGATGAGTCTTCCCTCCTCGGTCCTCTTTGAAAATGATCTCACAAACATTCCCACAGGTTCTTGCCTAAATGATTCTAAATCCAGCCAAGCTGACAATGGGTTTAACCACCATTGATGGTTCATGCAAAGCCAGTGTTGTAAGTGGAAATCAATCAACAACGGGACTGATTCCTCCTTATATCATAAGTAAAACAGCAATGGAAAACCTCCAATAGGCCATATTCGCGGTATAGATTTGGAAATGTCATGTCTCATAAACTCTCTGATTCATCCACTCAAAAATAAATCAGAATTATATTTACTTTAAAAGGAGTTGTAGAAAGAGCTGATAAGATGGTTCAGTGGACAAATGCACAAAACTTAAATCCTGAAAATCTGAGTTCAATACCTGGGACTCACATGGCTTCTAAAGTTGCTTTCTGACTTCCATAATGCACCATTACGTATGCCCCCCAATAAACAGTAAAAAAAAATTAAAGGTTATACAAATTTGTGCATTATTGGTGTTCCTTATATGTCATCTCTTTTACCTTTATGCCAGTATTTCTGAGTTTTTAACAAAATACTCCCTTCATAGTAGTAAATACATGCGAGTGCAAACATCTATTTCATTCTCCAGTATCTGTTGCTCAAGGCTAATTTGTTTCCACAGTTTGCTCTCATCTGGGCATGCATGTTGGAGCAGATACAGGACCACATGGTTATGGAAGAAGGGCTTAGGGGTTATTGCCTGGCCAGGATTTCAGTGCAATCTTCCTACTATCTACTGCTAACTTGACAAAACTACAGAAAGTTGCCTCCATGTCACCATTTGGGACACCAGCTATCTCTGCCGTGACAAGACAGTCCCTTCCCTCAATGCATCCCCCTTTAGTTGCTTCTGGTGTGTATTTTTATTACATAAAGGGGAAATGTCATCTATCTTTATATTTCTTCTTTACTTCATGTTTTAGGACAAAAAAAAAGTTTCCTTCAACAAAAGTCCATCCTTCTATGTATTTTTCCCACATCATTTAAAAATATTTCTGAAATGGAATGTTTATCAGTTTGATTCTGTGGTCTCTCACTATTACTTTAAAGTTGTTTTTCTTTTAAATTTATCAGTCCATTATACATTTTTAAATAGAACAGGCTAATTTTATGGTATCTATCAAATATATATTAAGTTAAATGTATGATGTTAGCAAAACTAAGAAATTCTGGTAAAGAAAAAATATATAAGACATGGAAAAACAAGACAAAAATTTAAGACCTCAGCAATCCTGGTATCTCTAACTCTTTTCATTAAAAAACAAGAGGACAAGGGCTAGACGTAAAAACCAATAAACATCTTTCTTAGAAATAGACTTCCAATTTGAGCAAGATTTTAATTGGTTCTTCAACTTGATCTGTTATACTTTCATAATTATAAAAACATATTCAATATAATATTATTGTTTACAGAGCATTATAAAATTTTTGAAATAGAAGTACAGACTACAAATCAAAAAAGTGCAGTTGTGCTTCATCCCATAGGAACTGTTATCAGGTCAGGTGTGAATTTGTGATAAGAATAGGTCAAGAAAGACTCATGGAGCCTGAGATGAAAGTCCATTGTCAGGAAACTTGTTTGTATTTGAATTTCATCTGAGCAGAGAAAGAGTTAAATTTGTTAAAAATCTGCAGTTTATATCTCAGCAGTCATGAAACCATGAATAAGATTAAGCTTTCCACCTTTGAATAATTAATTTGTCCATATCCCTACTAGATATTTTCATAACTTTATATCCATCATTTTATGATCTCAACTCAATGAACTATATCCCTTATTTATTAGATGAAAATACAATGAAGGTTACATCATAACACGCTGTAAGTTTAGCTGTTCCATGACAGATGTCTAATAAAGAAGAAGGTTGTGTCCCACACCTGGGAGCCATTCATCACCTGTTCTGCTGGAGTAGACCTGCCTCTTGAAAACCGCAAATTCTGAGAGTGCCACATGTTGGGGACCATCTGCTCACAGGCCTGATAAATTGTTGCCCAAAGTAAAAAGTTATGTGTTTTCCATCCAGAAAACCAGGAATAGCTCAGAGATTATTTTTATCAATTTATTTTTCTTTACGCAAGTATCTGCCAACAACACTTTGGAGTCTACAAATGTCACACAATAAACACAGAATAATAACAAATAAAAATTGTGCACACATCTGCCAAATTTCAGTTTTAACTTGGAAAAGCTTCCAAAGCTTCCTCTGCTCTAGGACTTACTACTTTCTAAACATTCTTTCTTGCCATTGTCCCTAGAAAATAGCATCCCATTGAATGAAACTCCCTCTTCAGGGACAGGCAAGCATGTGTAACTGGAGGAATGTATGCAGCACTCCCCAGACTAAGCGAAAAGACATTGTAGTTTTTCATTTCCTCAGAGCATTAAGAAAAATTGAATGTTTTTGTACCTCTAGGCACTAACAACATTGCAAAACCAATTTAATTTCATTACTAGTCTTAATCCCCAAGTTAAAATAAAATGCACTATGTATTTAACTGTAGATATGCTATTAAACAATATAAGGGACATTAACAAACTGGAAAGGATAGGATGGGGCAAAGAAATTCTTTCCAACCTTCATTTGAGTCTCATGTTATTACTTGAGAAAAACTGCTTAGCATAACAAGTCCTTATGAAGTAATTTAAATGTACTTTGAACTGGAATTTTAATATACTCTTAAAGGTGTGATGATTCCTTTCAAACTCTCTAAGTTTGTCAAAAAAGAACCATGAAATAGGGGCCATAAAAGAGACAGAGCTAAATTAGAGACCAGAGAAGGCATCTTAGATGTCATGGACTATAACTAAACCTGAACACTGTACTGTAGTACAGAGACCATTAATGTTGCAACCCAAGGAGGAATTAATGACATAAAATTATAATTATATAATTATAATTGACATAAAATTGGAAAGGTTCAATTATCCACAGAATAATCTAAGCACAGTAATTATTACATTTCAGATTCCTGAACTTTTTGTGTCCTTCTGTCATCTTCAGGAAACAGTAGAATGTACATTTAGTCTTTTTAAAAATGTTATCTGGTATTCTATAAAAAATTATAATTTCCATGTTTTTAAATACATACAATCAAAATGTTATTTGGGAGGGTTTTAAACACGACATAGTTTGTGGGCTATGATTTTACATTCCAAAGATAAAAAAATGGGAATGAGGTAGAGGAGGTTGTCACTCTTTATAATTCAATGTCAGGAAGAGGTAATGGAGACCAGGGATGTTCTTTGTTCTTCATTCCCTAAAATACTCTGCTGTGGTCTCTCCAGTGATGGAGGACTCTGCCATAACTTATGGAGAGTGGATGAAGTTCTTATTGAATGTGTGTGGTTGTTTTGAGCACAGCCATATCAAGGATATCAATGTCTCAGACTCATGGGCATAGTAAAGCCTTCTCCTGGACAGAGTGTGGATACTGACACACAGTTGATCTGTAGCTGAAAACGGTATTGCAGAAAGTACTGACCAGCTTCATCACCTTGAAAGATGACATGCTAGCACCACCTAGAGCTGGCTCTCCTACAGAGTACCCCTTACCAATACAATACTAGATAGCCTGCATTCTTATTCGTGCTGTATATAGTAAATGCAATGTTTCCAGATCTCTTCTGACATATTTCATCCAACTGCACTGACCACCTGATCTCAGATTTATTTTAATTTTGCCTGTCTTCCTTTTTGTTGCTTTTTTTGATTACTGCTTTTATTTTTGAGACTATATTATCATTATATAGTTTTTCCTTTCTCCATACTCCCTACCAACCCTCTGATATGTCCTTCCATGCTCTTTCAAATTCAAGCTCTATTGGATCAACAGTAGATCCAATAAAAACATGTGTTTGAATGTTTGGTCATAAGGGGTGGTACTATTAGAAGGTGTGGACTTGTTGGAGCAGGAAGTGTGTCACTGTGGAAGCAGGCTTTGAGGTCTCCTACACTCCTATGCCCAATGTGATATGCTATTGCTTCTGCTGTCTGTGGATCAAGACATAGAGCTCTCAATTCCTCGTCCATAACCATGTCTGCCTACATCCCTCCATGAAGATAATAAAATAAACCTCTGAACTGTAAACCAACCCCAATCAAATGTTTTTCTTTCATAAGAGTTGTCGTGGTCATAGTGTCTCTTCACAGCAATAGAAACCCTAACCAAGACAAAAGTTGGAACCAGGGACTAGGGTATTATTTATAGGCTGACCATGTTTTTTTTTTCCTTGGAGGAATTAGGACTTTGTTATTTTGGGCTAGAAAGTAGTTGAATGTTGATGGAAGGTGTGCCTGATTTTCATCCCAGCCACCTGGCTATCTTACACCTGAAATAATCACACAGAAATTGTATGTATTTAAATCACTGCCTGGCCCATTATCTCTAGCCTCTTATTGGAAACTCTCACATATTGATTCAACCCATTTCTAATAACCTGTATATCACCACAAGGTCGTGGCTTACCGGGAAAGATTCAGCATGTCTGATTCTGGCAGATTCATGGGGATTTTCTGACTCTGCTTTCTTCCTCCCAGAATTCAGTTCTGTCTTCTCCACCTAACTAAGTTCTGCCCTATCAGGCCAAGCAGTTTCTTTATTGATTAACCAATGAAAGCAACACATAAACAGAAGGACCTCCTATACCAGTTGAATGCTTTAAAGGCTGTCCAATGGGCCATATTTTAAGAAACATGGAAGAAAATGGTGCTGATAATGATTTGAAGTGCTGGGGGCAATATCAAGAGATTTCAAATGAGAAGAATTTTAGTATGTTTCCTTGTGATGAAAAATGTGGCTGATTTTTGCCATTATATGAAAAGTCTGCTGGAGGCTAAAGTGAAAAGTTTTGGATTAATTCCACTGACAGAAGAAATCTCTAAACAGCCTAGTATAGAATCTGTCGTGTCAACTCTAATGAGAATTTATAATGAAAAGGAGTAAACTTGGAAAGTAAAAATACAAAATGTAAAATTTGAGGAGAAAAGGAGCACCAGGAAATAGAAAATAGCTAAATCCTGTGTTGAAGGAGATGAGCAGAGGTAGAAATAGAGTGAAGGATTATTTCCTTTCTCGGGGCAAGATTCCATCTATCCAAGTTTTCAACTTGTGAAAAGTAATTGAAGAAAAGTGAAAAGGAATTAAAGAAAGGTTAGGGTTAGGTGTGGTATTGCACACCTTTAATCCCAGCACTCCAGAGCCAGAAGCAGGTAGATCTCTGAATGTAAGGCCTGCCTTGTCTACAGATCCAATGACAGGACAGCCAGAATTAGGCAGTGAATGAAATCACTGAAAACAGAAAATTGGTAAAGATGTAATTCAAGAGGGGGCTGTGTTGCAGCTCAAGCAAGAAGCAGAACTTGGTTGCTTAGACCATGTGGTTCTGGCTTTAGTGTCAAGGATATAAGTAAGTGGTTGTGGAATCTCCCTCTAACACTAAGGAAAGCCACTGAGGTCAGGAATGTGTCAGGGGTGTCCCTGAATTGAGGCCCAGAGAGGACATTGTATGAAGCTGTGAAATTGAAGCCTAGACTGTCTTTGAGACCCAAAGATAGGGGAGTTGCCCGAGTCATGGGATACCTGCTGAAGAGATCTGCTAACAGGGAGTAGAACCAAGTCAAGAGAAAAAAGTGTGTTGCAGTGAACAAAGTGGGAAAGAGTTAGAGATCTTAAAAGCATTTTGACATCAGGCATGGAGATGCAGAATTTCCAGCTGGTTTTCAGTCTTGCATTGGTCCAGTATTTCCTTACTTCTGCTCCCTTTCCTGTATTTTGGAATGGCAATGTACATACTGTGCCATTATATGTTGGAAGTATATGATCTGTTATTTTTATTTTATAGGGCATTACAGTTATGAGATTGCATGAATCTCAAAAGACACTTTGAATTTTGAACTTTTAAATGCTGTTAAGACTGTAATAGACTGAGTGGACCTTTGAAACTGGACTAAATGTATCTTGCATTGTGTTATAGCCACAAGCCTATGGGAGTCAGGGAGTAGAAAATGATGGTTTGTTAACAGTATTCTCAAAGGAAGAATCACAATGATTGAAAAATACTTTAAAAATGTTAAATATTCTTAATCATTGAGGAAATACATATCAAAACTATTTTTTAGGTTTTACCTTAAAACAGTCAAAATGGCCATAATCAATAAACAAACATAAATCAATTAAAAAATCTCATGTTTCTGAGGATGTAAAGTAAGAACACTCATTCATTGCTGGATGAGGATGCAAACTTGTACAGCCACTACGGATATCAGCTTGGCAGTTCCTCAAGAAAGTTAGAAACAGATTACCTTAAAATATAGTTATATACCATTCTTGGTATTATGCAGAGAATGAGAGAGAGAGATCTTGCAGGACTCAGCCCCAAATAGCATGTCTCTATCAGTTTCTCCCCTCAGTAGTCAGGAAGTCCAAGGAAGATTATAAAAGAGGATAGAGAACACCAAGAGAACAAGACTCTCTATGTCAATATCAGCAAAGCTCAAATGAACTTACAGAAACTGAGACAACATGCCCTGGGCCTGCACCATGTCCTCTACTTACATATTATTGTTTCAAATTCAATGTCTTTATGGGATTTCTGAGTGTATACACATGTAGATCCCTGATTCTTGTTCCTTCTCTTGGGTGCTTTTCCTTTTGTTTCTCTTGTCCAACTCTAGTTTCTTAGTTTTTGTTTTATCTTATTATATTTTATTTTATTACTATCCATTAAAAGCCTGTTAGCTTTCTAATGAGAGACAAAAAGGGTGTGGATCCAGATGGTAAGAGGGATGGGGAGGAACCAGGAGAAAGGGAGGAGAAACCATACTCAGGATATATTATGTGAGGGGAAAAGATCTATTTTCAGTAAAAAAGGAAATTTAAAACATGGAGTAGTAGAGCTGCTGCCTACCAGTAGAGCATTCAGTCCTACTAACCAGCCTCACAGTACCTGAAGGTACTTTGCATCTTACTAAAAAAAAAAGGTGAACACCAACCCAGCTCCAAACTATTCATTCTACAATGATGACTGAAGGTACAAAGCTTGTGGAATGAACTAGCCAGCATCAGATTAGATTTCAGGCCCCATCCCCAAGCACTGCTCTATTGAACAAAAGGCTGAGACTAGATAGGCCAGAGATCTGGGGAAAACCAGATGCTACTGTTATGCTAAAGAAACATAGCAGAAATGGTGACATTCTACTCCACTCATACATACATAGATCAGTGCCTTGCTCAGCTGTTATCAGCAAACCCTCTGCCTGCAATACTCGGGAATAAACACAGAAATCTGTGTGCATAGAGAGAGAGAGAGATCTTGTACCACTACTCCCTAAATGGGAGGCTTCCATAAGTTCCTCCTCTCACAGCTCAGGGATCCCTGGGGAAGACAGAGTGGTATAAAGAGTGTAAGAGACAGAAGATGGAGGACACAAAAGAAATAAGTTGTGTTTAAACACATCAGGACTGATCCAAGTGTGAAGTCACAGACTACAGCAGCACGCACACACACACACACGCCTGCACAAGTCTAGGTCTGATGGGGTCCCAGCACCGAGAGGACAAGTCAACACAGGCCCAGATTCCTAACTCAGAAGTTATCTTAACTGTTCACAGGTGAAAAAGTTAAGTTTTCTCCAAAGGAGAGATCCTCACTTGGTATACAAACCACCCTTAAGTTAAGGCCCCATACTCTGCACTAAATGGCCAACACAATGCAAGCTCAATGGTATTTTTAGAGGATTTTTCATCTGACAATATTTGTCTGGGAATTCTTTTCACTTACAGGTCTTTTGCATCATATGTATTATGGTTTCTGGTTTTTGTTTTTATGAGATTTCTATGTTGTCAATGTGTGTGTCCTTTTCTATATGTGTTTCTTGTGGTTCTTTCTTGTCTCTTTTTCTGTTTGTTTTCTCTTATTTAGTTTTTTTTTATTTTATTTTATTTTTTAGATGCCTGTTTGTTTCCTAATGACTGAGAGCAAGAAAGGGTGTGTATTTGAATGGACAGGGAGAATCTGGAAGAAGTTGAGGTATAGAAACCATAATCAGAATATATTATATGAAAAATCTATTTTCAATTTTAAAAAGCAATCTAACTTAACACCATACACTCCAGACTCAGAATTCAGCAGCTCTTGAGCTGGAATTGATCTGAAAGCTCCCCTTAGTGAACTAGGAATCTTTTTTTAAATATTTTTATTTAAAAGGTTGTTTTTTTATTTTACATACCAACCATAGTTGGTATATAACTCCTCCCCTGCCTCCCCCAGCCTTCCCCATCCCTCATCCCCCATCCACTCTTCAGAAATGGTAAGGCTTCCCATGAGGAATCCATAAAGTTTGGTATAGCAAGTTGAGGTGAGACAAAGCCCCTCCACGCTGTATCTCGGGTGAGCAAGGTATTCCACCAAAAAGCCAGTTCAGTTCATGCACTGGGTAATAATCCTGGTCCCAGTGCCAGTGGCCCCACAGATTTCCCAAACTGCAGAACTGTCCTTCACATTCAGAAGGCCTATGTAGGTTCCCCAACTATCAGTACAGGGTCGGTGAGTTCCCACTAGCTTGGGTCAGCTGTCCCTGTGAGTTTCCCCATCATGGTCCTGACTCTAGTATTCATGGTAACAGAAGGGAAGCAGCCATACACCTATGAACCATAGTTAGTAAAATGACACAATAACCCTAAGATTATTAATTTTTATATTAATAAAATAATGACATTATTATACTAATAACCTAAGGGTGCAGTAGTGCCACTGATAGTTACCAATAGCTCTCTAATTGGACTTAAGAGACACTCAACTAAAGGGAAGTCATTTGCTACTAGAAACCTAGACAACTCACCAGAGCTAGTGGAATCATAGGTCTTGGAGGAGAATTTACAACTGTCCGCTTTATGAAGCCAGTATCTTTAGTGCTGGCCTGAGACAGCACAACACAGTAGCACGGCATTGAGTCTGCTGCCTTCATGACAACCAGGAAACAAAGATAGCACAGTGTCTGGGTACATTTGAAGACATACATTCCTTACTTCCTTACTTCCTCCAATTAGCAGACAAGACTTGGAAGCAATTGAACTGCCCTTTGGGACATATACCTATAATGCATGTATCAGAGTTTATTTCTTCAGCTATAGCTTACCTGAGGGATGTAATTTAAAGTTCAACAGGGCTTATTGTAGTTACAGTTTTGTGTGTACAGGAAGTGATCAAGTAGTCTGGTTTCTTGGGCCTTACTTAAATAAGTCAGTATACAACAGCAGCAGAGGACAGCAGGACAGACTTACTTGTCAACCAAGTAAGAGACAAGATTCCACAGTCTTCTTCATGGACAGGACTTCAAGAACAAAGATTGCCCATGAGACTCACTTCTCAAAAGTTCTGCTCTTTCCCTCTACCTCCACCCTGCTCCAAATATTGATGAGTATGAAGCACCCAAAATTTAGTGATACCATACCAGGAAATCATGAGAACATGGGATGACATCACTGCAAACTAAATGAATTAGATACAGAGAATGAAAAGACCTTGGTCTCACATACATGTGGAACAGAAAATGTTGGACTCAGACAAGTAGAAAACATAATGATTACCAGCACCTGAGAGTAGTCAAGACAGGGTACAAATTGTCAGGTAGGGCTCAAGGCACAGTTCCTGTAGGACAAGAAGAGTGATATGTTCTGCCATTGTTGTTAAGTTAACCATAATGCTGTCAAATATTGATGTCCTATTTGATAGTGAAGTTCCTAAATTTTAGGAAGCAGAATCTAACATCCAACATTAAATAGGAAATCTATGTAGCCATTGGATAGTGTTGCCATACACATTGTATCAGCAGGACAGTGTGAAACAGGGTTGTTTTTATGTTGGTGTTGTTATTTTGGTTTGGTTACTGTTGTAGATGTTTGCACACTTCTCACAAGCTACTGCCTGAAGTTCACCTAATAAATAACATTACTCATCATGATTTTGATAACTGACTTCAATTCATAAACAGAAACAGCAAAAGTTAAAAATTTAATGAAAATCATTAAAATATAAAAACAAGGTTATGACTTAAGATAGACAAACCTGGATTGAAACATGATTGATTAATATATATGTAGAAAGATTATTGATTAATTGATAAATTATTTATATGACAAAGATATAAGATAGACACAGAAAATTAAATGGTAGGTATGTAGTTAGGTTACAGTTATGAAATTAGGAAAATGGATTGAACACAGATTCGTGTTGAGTTGTGTTTTGAGGAAGGTTGTTGTGTTTTGTTGTTGATTTTCTAAGATAGGGTTTCTCTGTGTAGCCTGGATGTCCTAGAACTCATTCTGTAGACCAGGCTGGCCTTGAACGTTTTGAAATCCACCTCCTGAGTAATGGGATTAAGTGTGCACCACCACCTCCCAGCTAGGAACAGACTGATATATGATAGATTATATAGAGATATAGATGATAAATAGAATGATATGCAATATAGAGATAATATATATTGATAGATGATACATAAATACTGATAAATGTAGTTGATATGATATATTATAAAGAGAGATAGATGATAATAGATTGATTGGTAATAGAAAGATGATATATATTGGAAGATGATACATAAATACTGATAAATTTAGTTGATATATGATGTGGGATTTCTCTCTGTATGCTGTGAGTACCATTGGTCAATAAAAAAACTGCCTTGGCCTGTTGATAGGGGAGGAAAAAAATACCACAATTTTGAAATGCCAGTTTTCTGGGCTGTGCTGCCAACACAAATTCCAACTCTTTCTGGATGTCTGGCTATGGAGCATTTAAATGGGGTTTATGAACAGAGTGCTACAACTTATTAATGGCTATATAGACTGGCTTTGTGCCTAAAAATGGGGCTGTGAGCATGGCTCTTAGAGGCAGCAAACAGCTTCACCATGCTGGGCTGGGCAGGGCAAGCAAGCAGTGCCAAATTTCTCCTAGCAATGGCACCACTTAAGTTTATAAGAAGGGCTTAGCATTTAAAAAAGCACTTCTGGTCAGAAAATAATTACATATATGCGATAAAGACAAATCCGTATTGAAAAGACCTCTAAATGGGTCACAATGTTGGATAAATGTACATAGGCTTGGGGGAGAGAAGAAGACAAAAGTATAGAGAGTATAGAGAGTTATGTATGTTGTAATTAGGTGGAGAGGTGTGCGGGTTGTATGTCCCCAGCACCCAGCTTCCAGGCCCAGCCGCTGGCCCACTCAACCGCTGGTTGCTTGCCCGAAATAACCACATGAGACTGTATTCATTTAAGTACTGCCTTGCCCATTATCACTGGCCTTTTCTTGGCTAGCTCTTACATCTAAACTAACCCATTATATAACTCTGTATGTCACCACGAGGTGGGTGACTTACCGGATGGTCCTAAGGTACCTCCATCTCCCACGGGAGCCTAATGGCGTCTGGCCCACTTCCTTTCTTCTCCTCCCAGAACTTCCGTTCTGTCTACTCCACCCACCTAAGGGCTGACCTATCTATAAGCCAGGCAGCTCTTTATTCAACCAATAAGAGTAATATAAAATACAGGAGAACACTCCCACATCATATGTAAAGAAGTAAATTGTTTAAGAAAATCAAACTTTAAAGAGATAGAGTGTAGTCATAGATTAAAGAAGTAAAAAAAAAGTAGTAGAGTAAAAACAAGCCACATAAAGATGGAAAATTCACAGAGAGTCTGGATTATGTACTTATTGTGCTTTCTTTGAGTTTTTTGACTGTGAAGGAGCTAAGTAACCAACTTATATACTTTAAAGATATCTTGAATTTGAGTCTAAGGATATGTTACTTTGGAAAAGAGGTTCTTCTTTTGTTTCCACAGAAGATGAGAAGAGAACCTGTGGATTAATTCCAGGCCAATGTGGTTTGATGGACCAAGAGCCTCTGAAAGGTAGCCATGAATACCACAAAAAATTACTTTGCCCAACAAAAATCAGGAAGCAGTATGGAGAAGAACTATGCCCATATTCCCAAATATTGTTTATAAATGTTTGTTTATACTTAAAGTGGGATATGCTATAGAGATTTGCATTAGTATGGATCTTGGTTTGTTGATACAAAGTTAAGGTCAATTTTATCATATGTATATTTCTGCTCTTGATTAAGGTATTTGTGCAGCTCATTTAAAAATGTAATGTACAATTAAGAAATATAGGTTAATAAAGAGTTGTCTATAATAGTCACACTTGTAGTTATGTTAGTTATGTTTTCTAAATGTACAGAGATGTGTTTCAGTTAGATAGGTATTCTTTAAATCTTTCAGAGACCTTCAGAATATGGCATGTAAAATATTTTAATAACTTAGGACTTTTCATGACAATGAGACATATCTGCTCCTGGCATCACCAATTACTTCAAGAGGAAGATACGCATCAAAGAGGCTCCTTACAGAGATGGCTAGCCATTTAGGCAAGAAACTGCTCTTGCCTAGGCTGCTTGATGAAGTGGACATGCAGGACCCACAGAGAAATGACTGCTGATCTTGCCTAAAGGTGAGATGATCCTTCAGGGTTTCAGCTTTATGAAAGAGTCTGCAATACATTCTGTAAGGCACAGAAGAAAGTGACTGACAAACAGCCAATATAAATGGAACTGTCTTTAAATTTTCCTTCTTCATGGAAAAGTCTGCTGATTGTCATGTAGGCTGAAGATGAATGCCCCAATGGTAAGAAGAACTTTGGGTGACTGACCAGGCAGCAATTGTCTCTGTCAATTCTAGAATTTTGGAAGTTGCTTACAATGTACTTTCTGTTTACTTAGGTAATATTATATCCTTCTGGAATCTATAATGGTGTTGAAGAATATATACCTGTAGTTGTAGTTTTCCTTGGATATGATAAAAGATAAAGTAGATATAAATATTATAACTGTAATTCTTGCTTGATACCTATTTTGTTGTATGTAATTTTACTATGTTAAAGTTAAAACCTTCTTTTTTATTTAAACAGAAAAGGGGAGGTAATGTCGGATTCTCCTCTGTGTACTTTGAATACCATTGGTGAATGAGGAAACTGCCTTGGTCTGTTGATAGGGAAGAACTTAGGTAGGCAAGGAAAGCTAAACTGAATGCTGAGAGAAGGGAGGAGTAGTTAGAGACAAACCATGGAGCCACTGCCATAGACAGACTGCTGAAAATTTGCTGGTAGGCTACAATCTCATGGTGATACACAGATTAATAAAGATGGGTTAAATTAATAAGTAAGAGTTAGCCAATAAGAAGCTAGAGCTAATGGGCCAAGCAGTGATTTAATTAATATAGTTTCTGTGTGATAATTTCAGGGCTAGGCCGCTGGGAACTAACTGCCAGCCTCCTCCTACAACACATATCTATAGAGAGTATGTCAATGACAGATTATAGAAAGATAAACAACAGATAGAGAAGCAAATAGAGACAGATAATAGATTGCAAATTACACAGATAGATGATAAATGACAGACTAGAAAAGAGTTTCTAAAGGTTTCAAAAGTATGAGACTAGACAGTTTAGAGAGGGCTGATGGCCAAGCAAGCATAAGAGGCCCTGATCTGAGAGAGATGAGAGATGAACTCTTTCTGCCCTTCTGTTTATTCCATCTAATCCCTCAGATAACTGAACATTGCACAAACACATGAAGTAGACCTTATATTCTGTTCACTGACTCATCTGACAGTCTCCTCACTGACACACCAGCAGAATTTTAACAGAATGCTTTAACAGTCCTAAGTTCCTTTAATAGAATGAAACTGATTCAAATATTAATATTTACATACTTTCTGCTCTCTCATGTAAACACATTTCTGTGTATGTATTCCTTTTGAACTATGATTATTCATCTATTATATAGCCAATTATCCTTACAGTGTAATTATCCTTACAGTGTTTAGACACAGTATATGAAATAACTATAGAGGTGGCTAATAGAGACTGCTTTGAAGATACAAAGCATTTTGGAAAGGAATTATTGAGTTTTGTCCCCACAGGAAATGAATCAGCTTGAAACTATTTTTCATTTACCATGACTAAGACAGTTTTGCATGGCAACTTCTTTATTTGCCTGTTTTTATATTAAAACCCAATGGAATTGCTTGACATTTTAGTGACTCCAAAGGAACGCCTTTTTTGTTGAAGACAAGGCTTAAATATTTTTCAGCATAAATGAAGGAAATCTGGAGCTGAATGGCAAAGAAATGTTTCTATTAAAAAAAATTCAACCACTCAGGTGATGGTGCCCATGCATGGCTTAAATCCCAGCACTTGGGAGGCAGAGGCAGATGGATCTCTATGAATTTGAGGCCAGCCTGGTATACAGAGTGAGATACAGGGCAGCCAGTGCAACACAGAAAGACCCGTTTCAAAAAAAAAAAAAACAACCCTAATATAAAGAAAATTTTATACCAGTTCTGAAAAGAAAGGTCAGCGTTTAAGATATATAGGGGTTATTTATTCTTTCTTTTTTTTCTATATGTTGGTAATTAGGTTTTAAAATATAGTTTACCATGCTCTGCTTCTCTACTTTCCTGAGGTGTGTATCTTTCCTAGAAGGGAATACTTTAATAAAATATCGATAATATATACAGCACTAAGCTATTGACCTTCAAGAAAATAAAGACATTAAGAAAACTCTTGCCTATCCTAGTGTCTCAAAGAATATTATTCTGTAAGCTTTAGTTTTTTTCTAGAAGGTTCAGTATTTCAGTGTGTGCATATGCATATACGTGTGTGTGTGTGTGTGTGTGTGTGTGTGTTGGGATGTAGGACGTACTCTATTCACAATAAGATAATGCAGATGTTTATTTTATCATCCAAATTTTCCTTTCATTTTTTATTTGGTTTGAGTTAGGATCAATCATTTTATTGGTTATACAACATACTAAATTTATGAAAATACTCCTCTAAAATAGTATGAAGATTTTGGCAAATTTATTGACAATGCATCAAGATATAATTCTGTGTTTTGTTAATATGCAGTAGTCAACTTAAAATTGATTCATTCACACATACAGCTGAGAGGTCTTAATGGAGCTCTAGAAGGTGGAAGTTGGTTCCCCCTCTAGTGTTTAAAGTCTTCATGCAGATAGCACACACAGACAGGAAGCCTTTAGACTTCAAAGGATTGTCTTTAAACACTATCATGTTTAGTCTTACCTCTGCTATAATATATATACATATATATATGACATATATATGTAATTAAAATGTTTCACTTTTGCAGTCAATATATTACTAATCAATATAAATTGCTTCTTAAATTAATCTACCAAAAATCTACCCATTGTTTGCTGAGTATAGAAGAGCAACTGGTTGAACAGTGATGAATCCCTTAGGAAGTGAATTCCACCCCTTAACTAGTAGAAGTGAATTTATCTTGTATTTTTATTTTGTGCAACAAATACAAAATAAAGGATGCAATCTCTCATGTCCCCCAACCATAACAATAAATCTGTTGATGTTTGGAATTTGATCATAATCAACCTAATCTCTATCAAATTCATTATAAATTTATCTAATCTCTAATGAGAATAAATAAAATTCAAGCCATATAATGATTTATAGTGAAGCTTTCCAAAAACTCCTTCTGCTAGTCTATAAAATCTCTATCCAAGGGATAGCTGGATGGTCATGCTGTATGTTGGAGGTGATAAAATTTTACTATTTCCAAGGCAGTTGCTAGTTTTCCTTCTGGACTTTAACCAAGCTAATTTTTAAGGACTTTTCCATCCTATTGCATGTCCACTCTCACAGGAATATTTTCCTGATCATTTTAGTTTCCATTCAAAATAATGATTGAAAGTTGTTCAAACAGAAAATGGATCATAAAAATGGGGCACCTATACACAATGAAACAGTGAAATTTTGTGAGGAAGCTAAAGGAACTGGAAAAGGTTGAGTGAGGTGACCTGGTCTCAAAAAACATAATGTATTCTTTTTTTTAAATTTATTTTGTATACAATATTCTGTCTGTATGTTTGTCTGCAGGCCAGAAGAGGGCACCAGACCTCATTACAGATGGTTGTGAGCCACCATGTGGTTGCTGGGAATTGAACTCAGGACCTTTGGAAGAGCAGGCGATGCTCTTAACCACTGAGCCATCTTTTGTATTCTATCTCCTATATAGATCCTGACTTTTAACGTTTGTTTCATGTCAACTCTCTCTATTTTCCCCCATGTGACCAATTAGAATTTTCTCAACTTTCTTCTGGGATTGGGAAGAAAACAGGACAATGTAACACTCTGCTCTGATTGTTGTCATCAATTTTCTTTAAAGAAAAATTTCTCTTAAATCAAAAAAACATGAGAAACAAAGCATACAGAGAGAAAAGGACAGCTTGGGGAGATGCAATCCCTTTATGTATTCTTCCAGCCAGTGAGTTACCTCTTTCCTCTACCTTTTCTTTATTTAAATTTGACTTCCTGCTATCTCTTTTCCTGCATACATTTTTTAACTTTTTCAGTTCATATTCCTCATCTAAATTGCTCTGCCTCTCTAAATTTTGCATCGTGATGAGATAGAGAGCCTCAAAACTCCTTTATCATTCCCTCATACTGAAACTTAAATTCAAGCTCTTCCATGCCCCAGGCTTGAACGAGGTTTGAGGTTAGTGAAAGAGTGTCACATGTGGTGGTCAGCTTGGAAGCACGAGGTCCAGCCTGCAGTTCCTTTCCTTCTGACATCAATCTTTGTACAGTTTTGCCATGAGTCAGTAGCCCAATGTGACCATCTCCCTCCTTTTAGTCTCATAAACATGTCATGGTCATAATAACTTTATGGATTGAATAAGGTCCATAATCATGTAGCTGTGGTTTTGATGGAGAAGACTCCAGAATTTGTATCCATCAATCAAATTATTAAAATGCTTAAACTTTGAATTAATTTAAACATTATATGTTTTTATATGTGTGCATGTATGGACTCTCCTGCAGCTGTTGTACATGTACGTGTGCTGGCAGGAGAACACCCTCAGGTCTCTTTCCCAATTCCTCTCTACCTTGTCTTATGAAACAGGGTCATGAACTAAACCTGAAGCTCAGTGATAAAGCTAAACTTGCTAGACACCAAGTCCCATAGTTCCATCTGCCTTTGCTTTCCCAGTGCTGCAATTGCAGATAGATGATGTGGTACCTGGCTTTAACACGAGTGCTGGGAATTGAACTCAGGCCGTCACATCTATGCAGCCATCTTTACTGCTCTGTTACATATTTTTATCCATTCATTGTTAGACTTATTTGTAAATAATATTTATTTTTCTCTGAAATCATAAAGTAGAGTCCAACAGGAATGCTGGAAGATTTTATTTTTTAATTACAGGCTTTAGAAATTGTGGCTATAAACTGTGCTGTGCAGAATCTGACGGCTTTGATCTTACAGAAAAAGTATAGCACCCAGCCACAATGCATCTCAAGGCTGTTCACTTACATGCTCCATCCTCTTCAGCATTATATGGCTTTGCAAGTAATAAAAGGAAAATGACAGAATCATAAATCCTAAGATTCAGAAAAACCTTTTAAAGGTCACACTGTTCCACATTTTATAACTTGTGTGAGTATCTGCTACACCTTATAAATTTGACATTGTTTACTGTGCATTGGTGAAGATCAGACTTTACACGTATTTTATGCTAGAGGTAAGGAATTAATTAGTTACATTCTGAGATACATTACTATGGAATTGTGTGTGTGTGTGTGTGTGTGTGTGTGAATGAGAGAAAGAAGAATGCCCAAATGCATCCTAGCAAAAATATTCAGAATAGCCAGTAGGTGAAGAGAAGTGTCTATCATTGACAAAATGATAAACAAAATGGGATATTACAAGACAGTGAAAATATTACGTGACAACAAGTAGAATGATTGTCAGTGATTTTGTGTTAAGCCAGTTGCAGTTTTAAAACACTATGGTAAGGGAAAGGTCTGTCACAAATAAACATCTAATTAATTTATATAGGATTATAAATAAATGT
This sequence comes from Dicrostonyx torquatus, assembly GCA_028555095.1. Classification (NCBI taxonomy): domain Eukaryota; kingdom Metazoa; phylum Chordata; class Mammalia; order Rodentia; family Cricetidae; genus Dicrostonyx; species Dicrostonyx torquatus. The sequence goes on along the minus strand of JAQHUG010000270.1, from coordinate 395,759 downwards.
ATATATTTATGGTAATCTGAAGGGAGGCAGAGTGGAGGGGCCCAGTCTTTGTTAACTTTTTATTGATTCTTTGTGGATTTCATGTCATGCATCCTGATCCCTCTCAACTCCTTGTCCCCTCGCTCCCACCCTCTGCCCTTGCATCCTCCCCCTGCCAACACCAGAACAAATTTTAAAAGTAAAAACAAAAAAATCTTGGCATGGAAGTGTCATGTGGCCCAGTGAGTCACACAGTGTACCTTTTAGTCCATACATTTTTACTTGTAACTGTTCATTGCATTGAGTCATTGGCCTGGTCAAGGCCTGTGGATTCTGCTGCATTATCGATTCTAGGCCCTCATTGGGCTTCTCTTGGATATCCTGTTGTTGCCCTGTGTCATGGAGATTCTGAAGCTTTGGATTTGTATGTTGGTCCCCTTCATATGCCCCCACAGAACATAAAGGAAGGGAGCGCTACCTCATGGCACTAGTTCTGGGCCTGGGTGGTAGCTGAGTTGGTCAGACTGCCAGTTTTCCCTCATTATCACCACCAGTAAAAACTCTCCAGCCCTGTAAGTCAACTCACCCAACTTAGCAGACAGCAAGGATCGGGCGGGTTCTCCTGTTCTCCAACCCTAGTATCTAGCTCACCACATTCATACCACAAGACCAGCTCTACTGTTTTGCCCAGGCAAGGTGCAGGGCCCAACTGTTGTAGTTGGTGAGAGGCAGGGCCAGCTCTTCTGTTCTTATGCCCCCGACATTGGCTTTCCCACTTGTTGCAAGGGTAGGAGAAGGGCATATTTTTCCTACTCTTGTTGTTCCGTGGCATAAAAGGGAGTCAGCTGGAGATGGTTCAGTGAGTTGTCCAGGTGAGGGTTCAGGCATGCTCTCCTGTGTGCTGCAGCTGGTGAGGGGCAGGGTCAATCCTCCCACCCTCAAGGCTCCAAAGGCAGCTGTCTCACCTGCAGCAGGTGGCAAGGAATGAGGGGAGGGAGAACATTCTTTTCCTTACCCATGCCAAAGTGGTTCTTTTAAAATTAAACTTAAAATTTAAATCTTAGAGAGTATCTGTATCATTTTATTTTTGCAATAATTTTATTTTGAATCTCTTTTTTTCTAACATTCAAAGTTGGATCCATAATCTACACTACTTCCCTATAGGCCAAAGAGCTGGCCACAAAATTGCATACTAGTTTTATTCCACTGTATTATAGGCTAAAGTCCTATGTAAAGCTTTCCTTAAAAATAATTTAACAAACTGGAGAGAAACTTTAGTGAATGATATTGGCTGAGCAATTATCACTGAGTTAAAAATCCCAGAAAACACATGTAATTTTAACTGACAAGTCGACACTATCAAAAATTACCTGCAAGAAGAGACTTCTCACTCAGTTCCTGGCTGCTCAGACCCAAATAATCACACAGAAACTACATTCATTACAACACTGCCTGGCCAATAGCTTAGGCATATTCCTAACTAGCCCTTGCATCTAAACTAACCCATTTCTATTGATCTGTGTATCTATTGATCTGTGTATCACCATGAACCGGTGTCTTATCAGTAAGGTTATGGCATCCTCCCCTCCAGCAGATACATTGTATCTCTTTGACTCTGCCTACTCTCTCTATATATCTTTGTTTAGTTTCCCACCTGGCTTTTCTCTGCAAAGCAATCGGCCCAAACAACTTTATTTGCCAACCAATAAAAGCAACACATAAAAAGAAAGATATCTCGTATCACCTCCCCTTTTCTGCCTAAATAAAAGTAAACGTTTTAACTTTAACATAGTAAAATTACATATAACAAAACAAGTATCAAGCAGGAATTGAGGTTACAATATTTCTTTGTGAATCTAAAGTTTCATATCTAATTTATTCTTTATCATAACTAAGGAAAACATAATTGTTTTCTTCAAAGACCTGAAAGGGATATCATGGTACCTAAATAAACAGTAAGTGCATTGTAAGCTACTTTCAAAGTTCTAGAATTGACAGAGACATTTTCATGCCGGGACAGTCACCCAAAGTTCTTCTGTACTATTGGGCTATCCATCTTAAGCCTACAGGTCCAAAATATCTAGCAGACTTTTTCATGAAGCAAGAAATTTGAAGATTGGTTCTTGTAATGACAAAGTTCATCAGTAGCTTTCTTCTGCATCCTATAGAATGTCTGGCAGTTTCCTCTGTGAAGCAGGAACCCTGAAGGACCATCTTATCTTCGGGAAAGTTCAGCAGTCACTTTTCTGTGAGTCCCAAATGTCCAGTTTATACAGCATAACATTAAGCACTCTAGGCAAGAACATTAAGCAGTCTAGGCAGTCTTGTACAAATGGCTAGCATTGTCACATGGAAGAATAATTCCATAATGAGTTTCTTCAATACCCATCAACTTCTCTGAAGTAATTGGTGCTGCCAGAAGCAGATATGTCTCATTGTCAAGAAAAGTCTACATTTGTAAAACATTTTAAATGCTGTATTCCGTGGGTCTTTGAAGTGCTAAACTGAAATATATCTCTGTATATCTAGAAAACCTAACTAATATAACTACAAGTTTGATTATTATAGATGACTATCTATTAACATGTATTTCTTATTTATACATTACATTTCTAAGTGAATTTTATAAACTTACTACTTTTAAATGAGATGTATAAACAAGAGCAGAAATACATATAAACAGTGTAACAAAATTGACCTTAAATCTGTATCAATAGACACAGATCCATACCAATGCAAAGTATTCATCTTTATATCATGTCCTCCTTTATGTGAAAACAAACATTTATAAACAAAGATTTTGGGAATTTGGGCAT
>JAQHUG010000270.1:374304-387547 GCA_028555095.1 Dicrostonyx torquatus | reverse complement strand
TAATGGCACTGGGACCTATCTCTTCTGCATGTATTGACTATTTGGGAACTTATTCTATATGGATGCACATCTTCTTAGACCGAGATGGAGGAGGGGTGGGCCTTGGGCTTCCCATAGGACAGGGTATCCTGCACCATCTTAAGGAAGCAGGGGGAGGGCGGTTGGGAAGTGGGGGAGCGGGAGGTACGGGAACAAGGGGAGTAAATGTAAATTTTTCTTTTAACAATAAAAAAGGAAAAAAGAAAACAAAAGAAAAACAACCAAAAACACACACACAAAAAAACTATTTACTTCTTTTTAGAACTGTGTATACTCTTTTCCCCTCTCTCCCAAGCCTATGAACATTTTTAAACACATTGTGACCCATTCAGTAGTTTATCTTTGTCTGTTGTCTTTTTTTGCATAACTGTAATTATTTCCTGACCAGGAGCACTGAATTTTTTTAAATACTAAGTGGACATGGCTAGGATTAACTCCATGGCCCTGTCTATTGCTCTACCCTGTGCAATATGGCAGAGGTATGTTCACCACTTCTGAGAGCCATACTCACCACCCCTGCTCCAGGGACACAGAAGGTCTACACTGCCATTAAGAAACTAATAGCACACTGCTCATAAACTCCATTTATTTACAGGATCTCCTGAAAGAGCCTGGTTTGTGCTGGAAGTATAGGTGGGGAAAACCAAACCAAGGATGATGAGCCAGAGAAGAGTGGAGTCAGGAGATGACAGATAGTCACTCAGCAAGCAACAAATGTAAACAGTGAAGTAATAAGTCATGAGCTGCATGGTAAATCATAGATAGAAATATGGGTTAATTTAAGTATAGGAGTTAGCTAGTAATAAGCCTGAGCTATTGGCCAAGTATTTATAATTCATATTCAGTCTCTGAGTTGATTATCTGGGACCAGGAAGTCAGGACAGAAATTGTCCATTCCTATTCCTGAAGTGTTTTTCTAATGTTTTCCTGCTCAAAATCAAATTTATATCTTATGCTACTGTTTTTGTCCATTTCAAATTAACTCTTCTTCAGGTATAGAAATAAGGATGCAGTTTCATTCTTCTACATATAGAAATCCACTTTTCTGAACGGTATTTTTTTTGAAAATAGACTTTTTTTACACAATACTTTCTGATTAGGGCTTCCCCTCTCCCAACTCCTCCAATTTCCTCTCCCCTTACTTTCCCATCTGGATCCACACCTTTTCTGTCTCTCATTATAAACCAAATCACTTTAGTGTTTAAAAGCAGTGGCTACTCTTCCTTAGGTGCTGAGTTCAATTCCCAGCATCCAAATAGTGGCTCAACAGTAAATAATTTTACAATGCATGTATCAGGTACTTCGTTAAAGATTATGTGGACATAACTATGGGTTTATTTCTTCATCCTTTAGTTTTATGCTACAAGTAAGAAGAAAAGCAAAATACACTGTGACCTAACTGATTTGTGGAGCATTCTCACAAGAGTTATACTTCAGAGTAGAGCAACTGGTATAATAATGAGTCATTTGGTGAAAGTACAATAATTTGTTTAACAAATTGTGATCTATCTTCATTATTCTCATGTCAAAACCCTAGCCTCCCTCTCTCTTAAGACCTTATCATTATTTTGCCAGACTCTTGATTTATATTTTCTTGCAAACTCTGCCATCAATTACACATTAAGTCTACTGTCTATATTGTCTATAAGTCTACACTCAGGAGACTCACAGCCTGGCTTAGAAAATGACAATTCATGGAAATAAAACTGCTTCATTCCTGGACTTTGCCCTTTAAATGCTAGCTTTGCAGCAGTCTGTCCAATTTTATTCTTCTGCTTAATTAACTTAAACCCAATCAATAAAACTGCTTTCATAAGAGTTTCTTTAATCCTAAAAGTACCCAACAAATTTTGAAAATTTACACCAATATTCCCAGTAATATCTCAGTCCTACTCTGTAATTAATTCTGATGAATATTGACAATTCTGTGAGTGACAATATCAGTAAATATCTCTATGGATTTAACTTTCACTAGCAGTTCAAACCAAAGAAAAAAAATACTACAACGCATTTGCCATAGTTGATGCTAAGCTTATAGTTAAATGAAAGCAAAGTGAGAAGTTATAAAAATTCAAAAGAAAAATGTCCACTTGTGCAAGAGGAAATAGCACGTATAAGTTCCTATTTGATGTCAGATAAATGTGCATATGAGAATAGTGAAACATTTTTACTAATACATTGTAAAAATTTAAATTTTTACATTGTACTCGGGTATAGTCTTTTGAAAATAAGTTGTAGAGTTATATGCAGCCATGTTTCTATTTACTCTGTAATCTGTATATAGGGAATACATTTAATCACTGTATTTCCAATAAAGTATAGTTTTATATAAGGAACTTTTCATTAGTGCATAATTAATTTTTAAAACTATACTGAATATAGAGTTATAGAAAAATGGAATGCTATATCAATAAAATATATGTATGAATTACAATTGCTATAAATAATGAAGAAAATCAGGCAATATATTTTTCATATTATATGAATTCAGAATAGTTATATTTAAGTAACACAATTATGCATTTTTGCAGAAAATAGATATTTTCATAATTTAGTTGGAAATTAGAACTGAAAATGCTCAGAAAGTGATTAATATATTTTATTTTGATTATAGTTTTCTTGACTGAAGTGACTTCAAACTCCTCCAGAGTATTCCTTGTAACAGATGGACCAAACACCTGCCAAATGTATTCCAGTGAGTAGTCTCTTCATATCCATCTTCAGGGACTCATTATGATATTTTAAAATCTTCCTTATTCTTTTATTGAAACATATTCTTTCATAGAATTTATCCTGATTATTATTTTCCTTCTCTTTACTCCTCTCGGTTTCTCCAGGCCTCCCCTCCCATTTAGATTCACTCTCTTTCTGTCTCTCATTAGAAAACATAGAGGTTTCTAGGTGATAATGATAAAATAATATAAGATGAAGTAAGAATATTGAAATGAGACTAAACAACAAACAGAAGGACAAGAACCAAAGAGAATGTACAAGAAACAAAGACACTCGTTCACACTCAGAAATCCCATAAAAAATCTAAACTGGAAGCCAAAACATATAAACAAGGAACATGTATGATGAACAGTGAGAAAAAAATAAAAATAAAAATTATAGAAGCTAAAATTTTAAAAGAAAAGGCCCTGATATGACATTATAAGACAAGGAACCTCCATGGATGCCACTAAATTCATTTTCTCTTGACCATGTGGCCTATTCTTAAGAGTTGCTTCCCCAGTGTGATGCCCTCGTTTGAAAGTGGTTATCAATTAAAGATATCCTCTAGGTTTGGGATGAGGATGTGTCCACTTCTCCTTTTAGTTGTAGAATCCCATTTGGAACAGATCCTAGTGGGCCCTGAGCAGGCTGCCACCATCGCTTTGAATTCATATGGAGATTGTTCTTGTTACATCTTGTTTCTTTGGTGTCTTTCATTGCCTCTGGTTCTTGCACTCTTTCTGCCTCCTCTGTTGCTGTATTCCCTAAGCCCGGGGAGGGATTGATGGAGATATCCTGTTTAGGGTTGAATCTACCAAAGTCTCTCACTCTTTGCATAATGTCTGTCTGGCTGTGGGTCTCTGTGTTTGTTCCCATCTGTTACAGAAAAAAAATCTTTTCTTATGATAGTTGAACAATGCATTGAATATAGCAGAATATCATAAGGGTCATTTTATTGCAACATTCCTTTACTAGAACAGCACTGTTTGGTTTAGTCGTAGGTCCATGGCCTATCTAGTCTCAGGTTCTTGGGTACCCAAGCAGCACTGGGTAGGGGTTCCATCTAGTGTAGCAGGCCTTAAATTAAATCAGATATTGGTTGGTTGTTCCCACAAGGTTTGTGCCACCATTGAACTAGTATATCTTGAAGGCAGGCCACTATTTTAGACCAAATGGACTGTAGCCAAGTTGATACTTATTTTTCTCCTTTGATGGCATACAGAGTCCTTTCTGGTGCATAAAACACTAAGCCATAAAGTTGAAGGATCTAGGTAGGTACCAGATTGACTTCCCCATGTTTAATGAACTTTGGAGGTGTTGTCTTGAGCATGGAAGAATTATAGTCAAATTGTAGAAAGAAGCCTACTCTTGGCAACAGCTTGAGTTATTTGGGGGTTCCATGGGACCCATTTTGCCAACAACTAGATTAGACATAATGCATACCCAGTACTGGAAGGTTCATTTGATAACAAAAGATGCCCAGTTCTAATTCTGTCTCCCCTGTTATTTGGCAATTTTATTTAGATTGTTTTAATATATGTATATATTTTAGGAAACTTATACTGTATTAAGAGTTCATGTTATACATCAAATGCCCTTAATTTTAGCTATCTCTCCCTTGCTCTCCTCTTCTTGCTTTCTCCCCATTTGATCCTCTTATTCCATTTGCCCCCATGCATTTGTAACTACAATTATATTTCCCTTTCAAAGAGAGGTTTATATGTAACCTCTAGTCCCTTCCTTTATACCAAACCCCTGTGGTTCTACAGATTGTATTATGCTAATTGTCATAATAGCTAATATCCACATATCAGCAATTATATATACCATATTTATGATTCAGCATTTGGGTAAATTCACTCAAAATGACTTTTTTCTAGATATATCCATTTACCTGTAAGTTTCATTTTGCTAATTACTGAGTAATACTCCACTGTGAAAATATATATATATATATATTGTATATATTAATAAATTATATATATTAAATCCATTCTTCTGTTAGAGACATCTAGGTTGTTTCAAATTTCTAGCTGTTATGAACAGAATGACAATGAACATAGTTGAGTAATTGTTTCCCTGGTAGGATGGAGTGTCCTTTGGGTATCTGCCCAAGAATGGTTTTACTGGATCCTGAGGTAGAATGATTCTCATCTTTCTGAAGAATGACCACATTGATTTCCATAGTGGCTGTACAAGTTTTCACTCACACCAGCAATGGATGAGTGTTTGCCTGTCTCCACGTTCTCCCTAGCAGGAACTGTCGCTTGTGTTATTGATCTTAGCCATCCCGACAGGTGTAAGATGAAATCGAAAAGTAGTTTCAGTTTGCATTTCCCTGATAACTAAGGATGTTGACCATTTAATGTTTCTCAATCATTTGAGTTTCTTCTTTTGAGAATCCTAGTTTAGATCTGTACCTGGTTTTTAATTGGGTTGTTAGTTTCCTTGATACTAGTTTATGAGTTCTTTATGTTTTGGGGGGTATTAGCCCTCTATCAGAGGTAAAGATGGAAAGAAAGAGCTTTGCGTAGTCTTTAAGTTGCTGCTTTGTCCAAATGGCAGTATCCTTTGCAGTACAGCCTTTCAGTTCCATGAAGACCTATCTATTAATTGTTGATCCTAGTTCCTTGCTAACTGTTCTGTTCAGAAAGTCTTTTCCTGTGTCAATGAATTCAACATTACTCTTTACTTTCCCTTCTATCGGGTCCAGTGTATCTGGTTTTATGTTGAGATATTTAATCCAGTATGTATTTTTGACTTCTTTATCAAATCAGATATCCATTGGTGTGTGGATTTTTGACTGGTTCTTCTATTAAATCCCATTGGTAAGTGTCTTTTTGTGGCAGTGACATACTGCTTTTATTACTATATGTCAGTAATAAAACTTGAAAACAGGGGTGCTGATACCTCCAGCAAGTTTTTATTACTCAAGATAGTTATAGTTAGCCTGGTTTTGATTTTTGTTTGCTTGCTTGTTTCTGTATAAAAGTGAAAACTGTTCTTTCAAGATCTATGAAGAATTGTCTTGGAACTTTTTTTATAGGATTGCATTGAATCTATAGATTCCTTTGGTAGGTACTATAATAATCCTACTGGTTCACGAGCATGAGAGATCTTTGATCTTCTGATATCTTCTTCAGTTTCTTTCTTCAGTGTCTTAGAATTTTTATTACACAAGTCTTTCAGTTGCTTGGTTAGTGTTAAAATACTTGATTTTATTTAAAGCCATTGTAAAAGGCATTACTTTTTTATCAGTCTGTCATATTTCTATGAGAGGGTTGCTGATTTTGTAAGTTAATTTTGCATCTAGCTATTTATTAAAAGTCTTTATCAGTTGTAGGTATATCCTGATAGAATTTTTAGAATCATATATACTATACTATAATATTATCTGCAAAAAAGACTTTTTTACTTCTTCCTTTCCAATTGGTGTTCCCTTTATCTCTGTCAGTTGTCTTCTTGCTCTAGCTAAGACATTGAGTATATTGAATATATACAGACAACTTTCTTTTTATCTTGGTTTTAGCAAAAATGCTTTGCTTCTCTCCATTGAAGGTGATGTCCACTTTGACCTTGTTATAATTTTTTATTGTGTTGAGGTATGTCCCTTGTATCTCTAATCTCTCCAGCACTTTTATTATGAAGAGGTGTTGGGTTATCTGCATCTAATGAGATGATCTTGTGGATTGAGAAGGGAATAAGATATCTACATTAACAGGAGTCATTTTAAGATTTGCAAGAGACTAGTCTCTAGAGGGGATCCCAGGTATTCACAGGGATGACCCAGCTAGGTACTTGGGCAGCAGAGGAGTGGGTGCCTGAACTGAACTTGTCCCATAGTTACTTTGTTGAATATCTTAATCGTCACCATAGATGGAGATAGAGCCAGAGACCCACATTCACATCAGAACAAGGGACTGAGCTACCAAGATCCAGAGGAAGAGCAGAAGGAGGGAGAAGATGAGCAAGGAAGTCAGGACTGTGAGGGACTGGCCCACCAACAGAAACAGTGTGCTCGACCTATTGGAGCTCATCAAATCCAGCTGGACCAAGACTGAATGAGCATATGACCTAACTGGACCCTATGAATGTGACTGCCAGTGGGGACTGACTGAGAAGCCAATGATAATGGCACCGGGACCTAGCTCTTCTGCATGTATTGGCTTTTTGGGAACTTATTCTATATGGATGCACATCTTCTTAGACCGAGATGGAGGGGGGAGGGCCTTGGGCTTCCCATAGGGCAGGGTATCCTACCCCATCTTAAGGAAGCAGGGGGAGGGCGGTGGGATAGTGGGGGAGCGGGAGGGCCGGGAACAAGGGGAGTAAATGTAAATTTTTCTTTTAACAATAAAATAAATAAATAAATATGTTTGTATGGTAGATTACACTTATCAATTTATATATGTTGAGACGTCCCTGCATCTCTGGGATTAATCTGGTGATCATGGTGGAAAGACAAACTTGGATCCCCCTGGGAAGGAGAAATAGGCAAAATCTTCAGAGAAAATTGGAAGCATGTATGCAGGCGAGAAGAGTGAGTAGAAGGTGGAGCAGAAGGGAGAAAGAGAAGGAGGAGGAGAACATGAGAAAATAGGATAGTTGAGATGGACGATGGACAGGCAGAAAGAGAAAAGAAAAATATCTTGATTGGGGGAACCACTATGGGGTTACCATAAAACCTGGCACCAGGGAAATTCCCAAGAATCCACAAGGACGACCCCCAGCTAAGACCCTAAGCAATAGTGGAACAGGCTGCCTGAATTTTCCTTGCCCTTGGTGTGGGACAATGGTCTGTATTCTGTCAATAATATTTTAAATAAACACTGATTGGCCAGAAGCCATGCAGAAAGTATAGGCTGGACAACCAGACAGGAAGTAGAGGTGGGTCAATGAGAACAGGAGAATTCCAGGAAGAAGGAAGCAGATTCTGCAGTCCTGTCACAGCCACAGAAGAAGCAAGATGTTATTGCCCTGCCAAAAACGGTATCAAGACATATGGCTAACAGAGACAAGAATAGTGTGCTAAATATAAGTTATAAGACTTAATAAGAAGCCTGAGCTAATGGGCCAATCAATTTATAGTTAATGTAGACCTCTGTGTGATTTCTTTGGGAGTTAATGACTGCGGGAACGGCACAGAACAGAAAACTCAGTCAAATGCCCTGTAGTCAGATTGAAGACTATCTTAATTGTCATCAAAGAACCTACATCCAGAAACTGATGGAAGCAGACGCACACAGATCGATAGCTAAGCACTGGACCAACTCTCTTGAGACCAGTAGAAGAGAGAGAACAGCAATAATATGAGCAAAGGTGTCAAGACCATGATAGGGATACACACAGAAACAGCTGACCTGAGCTAGTGGGAACTCACTGAATCTAGACAGATAGAGGAGAAACATACATAGAAACAAACAAGGCCTTCTGAATGTGGGAGACAGTTATGTGGCTTGGGCAGTCTGTGGGGCCATAGGCAGTGAAACCAGGATTTATCCTTAGTGCTTGAACTGGCTTTTTGGAGTGGATGCTTTTTGAAGGGATACCTTGCTCAGCCTACATATATTGGGTAGGGCCTTGGACCTTTCTCAAAATGATGTGTCAGAATTTGCTGACACCCCATGGGAAGCCATACCTTCTCTGAGAAATGAATGGGGTAGGGTGGGAGAAGGTGGGGGAGTGGGAGAAGGGGAGGGAGTGGGAACTGGGATAAGTATGTAAAATGAGAAAAGATCTTTCTAAAAAAAATAAATTATAAAAATATTTTATCTATGTTCATAAAGTAAGTTGGTCTGTAATTATCTTTTTTGTTGGGTCTTTATGTTGTTTAGGCAACAAATAATAAATTGGGCAGTGTCTCTTCTGTTTATATTTTGTGGGATAATTTAGGGAGTGTTAGCCTTAACTCTTCTTTAAATGTTAGGTAGAATTCAATACTAAAAACATCAGGTCCTTGACTTCTTTTTGGTTTGAAGACGTTTAATTACTACTTCTATTTCTTTGAGGTTTATAGGTTTGCTTAAATTGCTTACCTAATCTTGATTTAAGTTTAGTAGTTGGTATTATAGAGAAAATTATCCTTTTTTGTTATTTTCCAATTTGGTGAAGTATAAGTTTCTAAAGTTAATTTTTTTATGATTCTCTGAATTTCCTCACTATTTGTTGCTGTTTCCCCTTTCCATCTCTAATTTTGCTCTTCTCACTCTGTCTTTTAGCTAATTTGGATAAGGGTTTAGTTAAGTTGGATAATTTGTCAATCTCATTGATTTTCTCAAAAAAGCAACTCTTCTTTTTCACTGTTTTTTTGTACTGTACCTTTTTTTTTGTTGGTTGGCTTGCTACTATTTTAATAATTTAAACCCAGGGTTTGATTATTTCTTGCTGTGTAATCCTTTTTCATGTGATCCCTTCTTTTTGTTCTAGAAATTTCAGGCACACTGTTAAATTACTATTCTGAAATCTCTCCTTTTTATAGGTAGGCGCTCAGTGCTATGAACTTGCCTCTTAGAATCTCCTTCATTGTATGCCATTACTTTTTGTATATAGTGTAATTTTCTTGTTCATTTCTAGAAAGTATTATTTTTTTCTTAATTTCTGTCTTTACCTATTTTTCATTCAGTAATGATTTTCTCAGTTTCCATGAATTTGTAAACTTTCTGCTTTTTTACTTTTCTTGTTTATATCCAGCATTAATCTTTGGTGGTCCAATAGGATGCAGGTTGTTATTTCAGTCTTCTTGTATCTGTTGATACTTGCTCTATATCCAAGCATGTGGTCAATTTTGGACAAACTGGACACGGACAGCATCCATGAGATGCTGTCACATTGATGTATTCCTTTGTGTTTGGGTAAAATATTCTGTAAATATCTGTTAGGTCCATTTGGTTTATAATGTCTATTAGCTCCAACAATCTGTTTAGTTTCTGTCTGGATGGCATGTATATTGCTGAGTGGAGTATTAAAATCTCTCAAAATCAGTGTGTGTGGATCAATATGTGATTTAAGCTGCAGTAGTGTTTCTTTTACAAATTGGGTGCCCTTGTGTTTAGTGTATAGACGTTAAGAATTACAATATCCTCTTGATCTATTTTTCCTTTGATGAATATGTAGTATTTGTCCTTATCTCATCTGATTGCTTCTAGTTTGAAGTCTACTTTGTTGTTAATTAATATAACTATACCAGCTTGTTTCTTAGGTCCATTTGCTTGGAATATGTTTGTCCATCCATTTACCTTGAGGTGATATTTATCCTTGGTGTGAAGGTACGTTTCATCAGTGCAATAGAAGAGTGGATCCTGTTTACACATACATTCTGCTAGTTTGTGACTCTTTATTGGGAAATGAGACCATTGGTGTTGACGAATATCAAATAGCAGTGCTTATTGATTCCTGTTCGTAAAGTCTTATATGTATGTCCTTGTGATCACAAATACACACTAGAGAAACCAGAAATGTTAAACACATGGGGTTGTCTCATCAAAGGGAGAGATATCTATTTTGTTTTTTATGCAGGAACCTATCAGCAGAAATGTTTTAACAGCCTGGTAACCTCTGAGCTATCTGCTTCCCTAGTTAAACTACAGAAACTATCTTTATGAAGATGCCACTTGTAGTTTGGAAAGCTTTTGATGTAGTCATGTCTTAGGCTTTGTTGCACACACAAGACTGAGTTAATTGTCAACAGGAATCTTTTTTTGCAAATTTTGTTGTGCTTAAATATGCCTAAAATCAACTGTCCAGTGTCAGATTATTTAACTTTTTTGTTGATTTTTATTGAGCTCTATATTTTTCTTGAACTTTAAGCCAACACCTGCTACTGAGTCATGTTGAACCAGCTGTCCTTTCTTCTCTCACAGGGATCAACACTCTGCTGGCCTTGAGGGTCACAAAGACACTTGAACCTCTTATTTTGCTGTTTGGTAGTGGTGGTGAGGGTGGTTGGGGTGGTGTGTGTGTGTATGGGTGTGTGTGTGCGTGTGCATGCTTGAATTTCCCATCTGATTTGCTGATCTGGAATTCTTTACTCCGTGTAATTTTTTTGATGTGGTTAATGCCTTTATGCTTGTGTTTTCCTAATTTCAATAAATATTTATTCGTAACCTTTTTAGAGACCTCAAATCTACAGATTCAGGCGAGTAATGTTTGATTGCAGAATCACATAATAATGGAATACTAAATATTCTAATCTCCTGAGCTTGTAGGTATTTACTAATATATAGCCTTAAGTAGCTAAATGTGGTTATTGTTTGAGAATTACTGTTCTTCACCATCTGCTCATCATTTCTCAACTCTCATTCTGGATCCTGCCAAAAAGAGTTTTTCATTAATAAGAAGAGGTTTTAAACAAATAGTCATATAACTGTGTGTTTAAATTTGATGAAGTTTTGGTTCTCTAATTCTTGTGGAAGTTCAAGTAAATATCTTGCATGAAAAATACAATCAAAACACATGACACAGTGCTGCAGGAGCTCCTTCTGCTCCTTCAGCCAATAGCCTTTAAGCACATTGGGGTGTGGTTTCTTTCTTTTTAAAACGCTGCAGCAGCCCTCTGCTCTCTCTCTTGCTTCTGGCTCCCATTCCAACTGCTAGACTCTTTGTTTCCTGTTTGTGACAAGATGATGTGGTGTAAGATTTTTCCCCTCCAATAAATAACCTCTTTTAATCAAAACTGGTATGGGATTGTTTTGGAGCTTTACAACAGTATCATAAAGTCCCTGTTAGCTAATTTTGCAGACAAATTAGGCAATTTGGATTCAATAATTTGTTGCGGTGCAGGAAATGCTTTGAGATAACAAAAATAATTCTTTGTGGTCTTATACTCTTGCTACTATGAAGACAGGGGCTTTTAAGCCTCTGGAATCTACAAGTGTAAATGATAGTAAAATTTATTTATGATTGACTAAAGTATAGTTTTACTCAAGAATCTGGGATCAAATTTGAGTCCTAGGCCACGTAATGTGCTTAGAAAGTGTTTGGTAGAATTCACCATTTTATTTTCTAAGTAATATCAGAGTATAGAATAAAATTTTTTTTTAGCAAATATCACTTATCTCACCAGTTAGCAGGAAGCAATGTTAACCACTTAACAACCTCTCCATCCCTACAACCAAATAGTATTTAAGTGGCCTGCTGATACTCTGGAATTTAGAAATATAAAGAAATAAAGTATATGTCCTTTAAGATGATTATCGCTCACTGTAACTAGCACAACAAGGAGCATCTAACCCATAAGTGCACTGTAGAGTACTACAGTGAAAAAGTTCACAAAGTTAACATTTCAACATGGAAACAATAATTAGTTAAATGCCTTAAAGCATATTACAGATAATACAATATGCCTAATTGTTATTTATAATTTTATTCCATGGAGAGATAGGTGTGTGTGTGTGTGTGTGTGTGTGTGTGTGTGTGTGTGTAATTGTACAATAAAACCTTGAGCTGTTAAATTTAAACACATGGATACCTAGTAATGCCATACATGATAAAAGTGAGCTAATAGTCTCTATCGGATAGGTTCATTGAGAAAACTCTATGTAGACATTGTCTGCCCACTATGAATCAACCTCTGTGCTATCTTCTGTAGGACAGAGCATAGATAAGGTGACCTTGAAAGACATTTTTGAAGAGAAGACTCTCCTAAGTCTATAACTTTTCAATTGTATTAAAACAACTAATAAGAGCTAGGTTAAACGTGTCAAAATAAATGGCCAATGGGGACCCTTCTTAAGCTACTGTGTGCAAAATACTAAATTCTCTACCATTAGTTAAGTTATTACAAAATAATACAAGAATCTTGATGAAAAATGTCATCAGAAAATGATGAGTCTCAAGTACAAACCAGACCAATGCTACTTTCCTTTATAAAATATTGGCCTAAATTATCTCTTTTGATATTAGTAAAAACTAGATTTGATGTGTACTAATAGAAATTTTACTACCCTATTTGTGCCTTGATGTCCTTACTTATAAGTTGAGCAATGTTAGTGTCACAAGATTGTTGCCAGGTGGTGTAGCATAAGCCTTTAATCCCAGCACTCAGAAAGCAGAGGTAGGTAGATTCCTACAAATTGGAGGCCAGTTTGGTCTACAGAGTAAGTCCCAGGATAACCAAGGCTACACAGAGAAGCCCTATCACAAAAATCAAAAACAAAAAGTCACAAGACTTTCATTAACACTTAATATCACAACATATATATATATATATATATGATAGATTATAACAGCAATAACTTGTGAGGAAAAGTCCTAAAAGTATTTATACTGAAACAAGCTATACATAGAGGAAAACAGTTAAATGTCTGCTATGACCTGAATTAGAAATCTACATCCACTGTTTTCTATAGTAATTGTAGTATTAAATTATGACATCAATTTAAAGTTATTTTAGTCAAAGAATTTGGAGAAATGCAATTTTTATTTTGTTGAAAATTATCATATCAATACCTAGGAGTAATTTTTTTTACAATAAACAAGCCCTTTTTTTTTT
>JAQHUG010000270.1:329024-349718 GCA_028555095.1 Dicrostonyx torquatus | reverse complement strand
TAATAATAATAATAATAATAATAATAATAATAATAAAATTTAAACAAAGAAATAAAAGGAGATACTAAAGACTTAAAAAAAAAGAAATGGCTCACTGTCAATGTTTTAACCACTTAAAGCACAGAATTCTAAATTCAGTATCTTATAAGCTGGCACATCTGCAAATGTAGCTTTTCTGTTTTAAAATGCTAAACATTAACCATTTTTTAATGTTTTAGGAACCCCAAAATTAGACAATATCATGATTTTAGAAGCCTTAAAATCACAAGTTTTGCTTTTTTTTCCTTGTAAGATCCTCAGATTTTTAAATCAGTGTATTTCAAAACCCCATTGGTGCTCACAACACCTAGTAGTAATTAGTGTTTTCTATGGTAAACAGAATGTCAAAATGACTGACAAGTTTTACAAAAGTTATCTGGATAAAATAAAAGTATGTGATTGCCTCTGCATGTTATTACGAATGGAACTTACAGCTTTGAAAATGTCCTACCACTGAGTTACACCAGTTGTCCGTCTTTGATTTATGATATCATGCATCTAATGATTTAGTACTTTTAATTCTACCCTCTTGCATATACATTATTCTTACATTCTTATTTTTTCCTTTTACTGAAAATAGATTTTTTTTCTTTCTTACATAGTATATCCTGATTACAATTCCTCTCCCTCTGCTCCTAACAAGTTCATTCCCCAACTCCCTTCCCATTTAAAGTCACGATTTTCTGTCACTTGTAAGGAGACAAACAGGCTTTTAAGGGGTGATAATGAAATATAATATAATATAACAAAAATCAAAGCATCAGAATTGGACAAAACAATCAAAAGGGAGGAAAGCCCCAAAGGGTACTAGAAACAAACACACTCATTTGCACACTCAGTAATCCCATCTAAACACTAAACTGGAAGCCATAATATTTAGGCAAAGGACCTGGAGGGTAAAAAAAACAAAGAGAAGAAATATATTAAAATAATAGAGTAAAAATATAAGACAAAATTATTGTTTGATTTTTTTTCCTTTTATTAAAAACAGATTCTTTTCCATATAATATATCTTGGCTACAATTTCCCCTCCCTCTTCCTCTCCCATCCACTCTTATCTCTACCCCTCCTATCCCCTATCACCCTCCCCTACCTTCCAGATCTATTCCCATTCTGTCTCTCATTTTAAAAGAATGGCCTTCTAAGAGATAACAACCAAATATGGCAAACTAAATATAATAGGATAAATTGAAATCATCACATTTTGGCTGGACAAGACAACCCAACAAAAGGAAGAGAGCCCGAAAAGTGGGCACAAGAATCAGAAACTCACTCATTCACAAACTCAGGAGACCCAAAAAATGCTAAGCTGGAAGATATCTCACGTGTGTGTGTGCGTGTGTGCATGCGTGCGTGCGTGCGTGTGTGCGTGTGTGCGTGTGTGTGTGTGTGTGTGTGTGTGTGTGCCTACATACACAGAGGACCTGGGACAGAACTCTGTTGGCCCTGTGCTTGCTGCTTCAGTCTCTGGGAATTCATATGGCCTTTACTCAGCTGATGTAGAGAGCCTTGTTCTCATGGTATTCTCCACCCCTTCTGGCACTTAACACTCTTTCTAACTCCTCTTCCACAGGATTCTCCACAGGCAAGACCAAATATTAGCACCAAGAATACAATCATTCCCAACCCAGAAGTCTAGATGTCAGCAAAATGATACAATAAGTAACAATGGGATAATGTCTCCACGAGAACCCAGCAACTCTAATTCATAGGCCTGAGAAATGCAATACAGATGAAGCACAAGATATCTTCAAACAGCCTTTATACACTTTATACATATTGTACAAGTTCTTAAAGAGGAAATAAATGAATCTTAAATAAATCTATGAAAACAATGTACAAACAATGGAAGGAAATGAATAAAACAGCAGCGGACCTGAAAGTGAAATAGAATAAATAAAGAAAACTCAAACTAGGGAGATCTGGAAATGAAAATTTGTGAACTCGATCAATTAGAACAAAGGCCAGCCTCACCAACAAAATACAAAAGATGAAAGACAGAAGCTCAGAATTTAAAGTCAAGATAGAATAAATGGATACCTAAGTTAAAGAAAATGTTAAATCTAAAATCTTCAAATACAACACATCTGAAATTCTAGCACACTATGAAAATACCATGTCAGCAAACAATGGACCAGTGGAAGAAAAAGAAACCCAGGTTAAAGGCACAGCAAATATTTTGAACAAAACTGTAGAAGAAAATTTTCTCAGCCTAAGAAGGTGCCTAACAAGGTAAAAAAAAAAAAAAAAACACGCCTGTAGTATGATTGAACATTCTTGGGGTATATGCTGGGTCTTGATGTAGATTGATTCCCAATTTTCTGAGAAACTACCATCTTGGTTTTCAAAATGGTTATACAAGTCTGCACTCCCACCAGCAATGGATGAATGTTCCCCTAGTTCTGCATCTTCTCCAACATAAGCTATCATTGATGATTTTGATCTTAGCCATTCTGACAGGTGTGAGATGGTATCTCAGAGTCATTTTGATTTGCATTTTCCCAATGGTTAAGGCTACTGAACATTTCCTTAAGTTTCTTTTGGTTATTTGAGATTCTTCTGTTTAGAATTCTCTGTTTATATCTGTACCCTATTTTTAATTGGATCATTTGGTAATTTGATGTCTAATTTCTTGAGTTTTTTAAAATATATTTGGAGATCAGTCTTCTGTCTGATATGGAGTTGGCAGTAGGGTGCTGTTGTGCCTTGTTGACCATGTCCGTTGCTTTACAGAGCTTCTTAGTTTTAGGAGGTCCCATTTATTAATTGTTTCTCTCTGTGTCTGTGCTACTGGGGTTATATTTAGGACATGTTCTCCTTTGCCCATGCCTTGAAGGCTACTTCCCACTTCTCTTCTTAATGTGGTTGGATTTACATTGAGGTCATCAATCCATTTGGACTTGAGTTTTACACTTGGAGATACATATTTGCATCTTTATGGCTCTTAATATTGTTTTTATTTGTTCTGTATGTTTAGGTGTTTTGATTATTATGTATTGAGGGAAACTTCTTTTCTGGACTAGTCTGTTTGTGTTCTGTATGCTTTATTTTTTACTAAAAACAGATGGAAAACAGATATGAGGATCAAAGGAAATATCAATCCACCTTGCATACGAATTCACATGCCTACAAACAGTAGATTTTTGTCAAAGAAGCAAAATTGTGAAATGGAAAAAGAAGCATATTTAACCTGCTTATTTATTTTTAGTTGTCCTGAAACTGCAGTTCCGTGAGGTTAACTTTCTTCAAACCTGCCTTTCAGCTTCCTGCTGAAACCAGGCTGCTTGGTGAGGAGAAGTGGCGGGTGGGCAGGATACATGCTCCCTCAATCTGCCAGCCTGCTGTCCCAAGCTCTGGCAGGTGTAGCCATGTCAATTTTTAACTATCCCTTTTATTTTAACTTATATTCATAAAATTAGGAGAATTTCTGAATCCTCTCCTCTATTCTATTGACTGATTCTGGGCTGCTGACTGTGGTAAAATTTGCTATCTAAACGTACTCCTGCTTCCCTTTCACCCACAGGTGGGTTAGATTCAGCTGGCTACTGCACCTGCACATGGCGCCTGGATCTCAGTGGTAACCTATGTAATTCTTGGGCCTTTTCCTATCCGTTTAGCAAGCCATAAAAGTTGCGTTTCTGTGACTATCAAACTTCCAGTTTCTCAATATCTCTGCCTTTGTTTCTGCTCCACTCTAACTTCCTTTAGCTATCAACATACATAACTGGATACTCTTTCCTTATCCCTTATATATAACTTATTATTTACAAATTTCTACTCCTGATTTAAATTTCCAGCTTCTCTACACTTCTTTATATTCTATTCTCTATTTTTGAACATTAATACTCATGTATCAACCTGTGGTGTAATTTTCTCTCGCAAGTTCCTCATGTTCTCCTCCATATATCTGGTCACTTCTCTGGCATTTTTCAGGGTTCAGAGGTAAGTCCCACGTTGTAGGTGTCACTATGTCAGGGTCCAACCACAACATAAACTATCTCTCTGGACCAGTGTGGAGGCACAGGAGTAAAGATACAACTCACATGGCTTTGTTGGGAAGGAGATTCTCAGTGAGCCCTCATAAAATCCTGAGTTCACATCCTGAAAATATCCTCTGTTTGTTCTTCAAACAGCCTTATATACCAAAACATAAACTGAGGGGGAAATTCATTAGCATTCTGTTTCCTAGGTAACCAGGTGAATGTCTCTAGTCATGTCCACACCTTTGACCACACCTTTCTATGCTCATTTTGTCATGTCTCCTTATCTTCCTGCTCTGTATGCTAGCTCTGTCACATAGGCTGAATTAACATCTATCCCAGGCATCCTCCAAATTACAAAGAAGGAGCAAAACAACATCCGCATATCCTAACCTCAGGAGACAGCCAGTCTGAAAGGGCATGTAGTACCTCAGCTGCAATTGTGGCTTGAGAGCCTGGCTGCTAATACAATGCAGAAATATGTGGCCTGTGTAATATTTTTCCTCATGCCTTTGCTTCCATCAGTTGCTGAATGAAGGTTTTATGGTGCCATTAAAGATGGTCATCAGTGTGACTAAGGCCAATTCAGGCACCCTCTCCACTATTGATAAGGGTCTTAGCATTAAGGGGTCATTCTTCTGGATTCCTGGAAATTATTCTAGTGCCAGGTTTCTTGTTAGCCCCATAATGCTTCCCTTAATCAAAATATTTCTTCCCTTGCTCTCATCTCTGTCCTTCCATCTCAACTATCTTGTTCCTCTAATTTCTTCTCCCCCCTCCCCTTCTCTCTTCCTCATCTTCATCCTTCCCTACCCTCATGTCCCTAATTTTCTCAGGAGACCTTGTTTATTTCCCCTTCCCAGGGGAATCTATATATGTTACCCTTAGGGTTCTCCTTGTTACTTAACTTCTTGGGATGGTGGACAACAGCCTCCTTATTCTTTGCTTTAGAACTAGTATCCACTTATGAATGAGTATATACCATGCTCATCTTTCTAGATCTGGTTTACCTCACTCAGGATATTTTTCTCTAGTTACAATCATATGCATGCAAATGTCAAGATGTCATATTTGGAAGGTACTTGGGAGTGACTGCTGGGGGAGCAGGCACTAGCAGAGACCTCTATGGGTCCAGGTGTGAATCAGGGACCTCTCGGGGAGCAGGCCTGAGCCAGAGAACTCTGCAGGATCAGGTCCAAGCCAGGGACCTCTGCAGGAGCAGGTCCAGATCAGGAACAACTACAGAAACAGCAGACCTGAACCAGTGGATCTCTACTGGAGCATACCTGAGGCAGGGACATCCACAGGAGCAGGTACAAGGGAGTGACTGCTGAGTTAGCAGGCCAGCCAGAGACCACTGTTGCTGGGGCCAAGAGAGCAGACCCAAGACAGGAATACCTGTGAACACAGACCTGAGCCAGCAACCTCTGCTGTTGTAGGCAGGTGCCAGCTACCTCAGCTAGAACAGGCCCAAGGCAGTGACCTTCACAGGAGCAGGTACAAAGGAGTGACCACCGAGGGAGCAAGCCCAAGCCAGAGACCTCTGTGGGACCAGGAGTAAATCAGCAACCTCTGAGATAGCAGGCCTGAGTCAGCAACTGTTGCAAGGAGAGGGCTGCTTCTTCATCCCGGTTGCCCCAAAATAATAACATAGAAATTCTATTAATTAAAACATTGCCTGGCCCATTAGCTCTAGCTTCTTATTGGCTAACTCTTACACCTTAACTTAACCAATTTCTATTAATCTGCATATTGCCATATGGCAGTGGCTTACCAGCAAGAGTCTAACCAGTGTCTGTCTCAGGTGGAGGATCCAGGCTTTTCTTTGACTCTGCTTTCCTGCTCCCAGAATTCCGTTCTATCTTCCCTGCCAACCTAAGTTCTGCCTATCAACAGTCCCAAAGCAGTTTCTTTATTAACCAATGAAAGCAACACAAAGACAGAAGGATCTCCTACACCATTTCCCCTTTTTTGTTTAAGCATTAAAAAAGTCTTTAACTTTACCATAACAAAATGACATATAACAAACAGGGATTAAGCAAGAACCATAGTTGCAATATTTATATTTACATTATCTTTTATCATAACTAAGGAAAACTATAACCATAATTTTTTAACTTCATCAAAGACTCCAGAATAATATATTGCCTATGTAAACAGGAAGTGCACTGTAAGCTACTTCCAAAACTCTAGAAATGACAAAGGCATCTCACTACCTGGACAGTCACCCAATGTTCTTTTATATTGTTGGGGCATCCTCTTCAGCCTACAGGCCCATAGTATCCAGCAGATTTTTTCAAAAAGTAGGAAATTTCAAAGACAGGTCTGTCTATATTGGCAATTTGCCAGTCTTTTTTTTGTAATATACTGCAGAATGTCTCACAGATTCCTTCATGAAGCAGAAACCATGCAGGATCATCTCACCTTTAGGCAAGTTTTGCAGTCATCTTTCTTACATGTCAAGTTTATGTAACAGTACAGGCAAGACAATTTTCTTGCCCAAATGCCTAACCAATTCCATAAGGAGTCTCTTCAATGCCCATCATCCCCTTGAAGTAGATTGGTGCTGCCAAGAACAGATGTGTCTCACTGTCATAAAAAGTCTTAAGTTCTTAAACATTTTAAATGTCATATTTTGAAGGTCTCTAAAAGATTTGAAAAATACCTAACTAAAATATATCTCTATACATCTAGAAAATCTAACTAACATGACCACATCTTTGACTATTATAGACTATCTATTAAGCTATGTTTCTTAATTACATATTATATTTTTAAATGAGCTACACAAACATAATACCTTAATCAAGATCAGAAATACATATGCATATAACAAAATTGACCTTAAATTTGTATCAATAAATCAAGATTCATACAAATATAAATCTCCATTGCATACCCCCTTTAAATGTAAACAAATAATTATAAACAATATTCGGGAATATGGATGTAGTTTTATCCAAATTACTTTCTGCTGTTTGGGAGCACTGTTAATAAGGTTTTTCACGGTGTACTAGAAGAAAAGCTCTAACCAAGGAAGTTGGCTATATCCACAAAAACACAGACAATAGATGATATCACAGCAGCAAATCCCAAAGAAGGGAAAAACACATACAATAGCATCACCAATAATGAAAACTAAAATAACAGGAGACAGCAATTATTGGTCATTAATATCCCTTAATATAAATAGACTCAAATCACCTATAAAAAGACACAGGTTAACAGACTGAATATGAAAACAGAATCCATCTTCTTGCTACATACAAGAAACACACCTCAAACTCAAAGACAGACATTGCCTCAGAGTAAAGGGTTGGGAAAAATTTTCCAATCAAATATACCTAAGAAACAAGCTGGTGTAGCTATCCTAATATCAAACAAAATAGACTTCAAACTAAAATCAATAAAAAGAGACAAAGAAGGACATTTCATATTAGTCACAGGAAAAATCTATCAAGAGGAAATTTCAATACTGAACATCTATTCCCCAAATACAGGGGCACCCTCATATGTAAAAAATAAAATAAAATAAAAGACTTCTAAAATATAAATCACAGATTAAGCCTCATACATTAATACTGAGAGGCTTCAACACCATGCTCTCACCAGTAGACAGGTCTGTAAGACAGAAAATTAACAAAGAAATAAGGGAACTAAGATGTTATAACTCAAATGGACTCAAGAGACCTCTATAGAACATTCCACTCAAACACAGAAGTATATACTTTCTTCTCAGCACCTCATGGCACCTTCTCATACTGACCACATACTAGGTAACAAAGCAAACCTCAACAAATACAAAAAAAAACTGAAATAACCCCATGTATCTTATCGGATCACCATGGCTTAAAATTAAAATTCAACAGCAACACTATTTTCAGAAAGCCCACAAACACCTGAAATTTAAAAAATGCTCACCTGAATCATCTATGGGTCAAGGAAGAAATTAAAGACTTCCTAAAATTCAAATAAAATGACCACACAACATACCAAAAGTTATGGGACACAATGAAAGCAGTGCTAAGAGGAAATTTCTTTGCACTAAATGCCTTCATAAAGAGGCTAGAAAAATCCCACACTAGTGAGATAACAGAACATTTTAAAAGTCTAGAACAAAAAGAAGGAAACTCACCAGGAGGTAAGGAGGACTAGACAGCAGGAAATAAAAATTGAGACTAAAATCAACAAAAATAGAAACAAAGAAAACAATATAAAGAATCAATTAGACAAAGAGTTGGTTTTTTTGAGAAAATCAACAAAATAGAAAAACCTTTATCCTAACTAACCAAAAGGCAGAGAGAGAAATCCAAATTAACAAAACCAGAAATAAAAACAGGGACATAATAGCAGACATGGAGGAAATCCAAAGAATCATTAGGTCATATTTTGAAAACTTGTACTTCACAAAACTGGAAAACTTAAAGAAAATGATCAGCTTTTTGGATAAATATCGCTGAACAAAATTAAATCAATACCAAATGAGCAAATAAAATAGACCTGTAACTGCTAAAGAAATAGAAACAATCATCCAAAGTCTCTCAATCAAATAAAAGCCCAGGACCAGATGGTTACAGCATAGAAACCATCAAGATTTTTGAAGAAGAACTCATACCAATACTCCTCAAATTATTGCACACAATAGAAACAGAAGGAATATTGACAAACTCTTTTAAAAAGGCTACAACTACCCTGATACCCAAATCATACAAAGCCAGTACTAAGAAAATGAATTAAATACCAATGTCATTCATGAACTTTGAAAAAATACTCAATAAAATATTGGCAGATTAAATATAAGACCACATCAAAAAAAACTGTCCCCCATGATCAAGTTGGCTTCATCCCAGAGATGCAGGGATGGTCACCATATGAAAATCTGTCAACATTATCAACCATATAAACAAACTGAAAGAAAAAGCAAAACAGGATCATCTGTTTAGATGCTGAAGAAGTCTTTTGACAAAATACAGTATCCCTTGATGGTGAAGGTCTTGCAGAGAGCAGGGATGCAAGGAACATACCCAAACACAATAAAGGCAATATACATCAAGCCAACAGCCAACATCAAACTAAATGGAGAGAAACTCCCAGCAATCCCACTGAAATCAGGAACAAGACAAGGTTGTCCACCGTCTCCATATCTATAGTTCTTAAGGTTCTAGCTAGAGAAATAAAACAACAAAAGGACATCAAGGGGCTACAAATCAGACAAGAAGATGTGCCTGGTCTGCAGGACCTGCTACCACCACTCTACACTGCAGGGTGCCATGCTGCACTGAAGTGTAGTAAGGAGGAGTGGGCCACATCCGGCTGCCCAGCTAGCTTAACCCCCGAAATAACCACAAAGAAATTATATTAATTAAACTACTGCCTGGCCCATAAATTCTAGCTTCTTATTGGCTAACTCTCACATCTTGATTCAACCCATTTCTAATGACCTGTATGTCACCACGAGGCCGTGGTTTACCAGGAAAGATTCTAACCAATGTCAATTTCAGGCAGGAGCTTCATGGCATCTGCCACCCTGCCTTCTTCCTCCCCAAATTAAGTTCTCTTTTCCAAGCCTATCTAAGCTCTTCCCTATCAAAAGACCAAGGCAGTTTCTTTATTCAACCAATGAAAGCAACACAAATAAAGAAGGACCTCCTACACCATTTTCCCTTTTCTGTTTAAACAGAAAAGAAAGGCCTTAACATAGTAACAGGTATCAAGCAAGAATTACAGTTACAATATTTAGATCTATGTTATCTTTTATCATAAGAATGAAAAACTATAACTTTCTATCTGTTGTTCAAGTCCATCAAAGACTCCAAAAGGATATAATATTACCTAAGTAAATGAGAAGTGCATTGTAAGCCACTTACAAAACTCTAGAAATGACAGAGACATCTCGCTGCCTGGACAGTCACCCAAAGATTTTCTGTACTTTGGGGGTATCCATCTTCAGCCTACAGGCCCATAGTATCCAGCAGACATTTACATGAAGCAGGAAAATTCAAAGACAGTTCAGTCACTTTCTTCTGTGTCCTACAGAATGTCTAGCAGACTCTTTCATAAAGCAGGAACCCTGTAGGATCATCTCACCTTTAGGCAAGCTCAGCAGTCTTCTCTGAGGGTTCTTTGTGTCCAGTTTATGCGACAGTCCAGGCAAGAGCAATTTCTTTCCCAAATGGCTAACCAACTCCATAAAGAGCCTCTTTGATGCCCATCTAAAACATTAAGTGCCATATTCTGTAGTCTTTGAAAGATATGAAGGATTCCTATCTAACTGAAATATATCTCTATATTGTTGTAATTGGGGGTGTGCTGCTGTGTCCCACCACAGCCCAACTCCCAGCCCCCATTGCCGGTTGTTTGTCTGCGAAATGACCACAGGAAAATTGTATGTCTGACCCTGGCTGGTTCATAGCGGCTCTCTCCCTGACTCAGTCTTCTTCCCAGCATCCTGTTCTCTTTTCACCGACTATCTAAGTCCTGGCCTATCAAATGGCCCAGTCAGCTTTCTTTATTAACCAATGAAAGCAACACAAAATACAGAAGAACCCTCCTACACCACTATAAATCTAGAAAATCTAACTAGCATGACTACAAGCTTGACTATTACTGATAGTTAACAACATATATTTCCTAATTATACATTAAATTTTTAAATGAACTACACAATCATTGAAGGACAGATGCTGAGCTGCTTCCAGACACAGACCCAGAGATCCTGCTGAGATGACCTGACTGTGATGACTACAACTTTCTGCAGTTTGAATCCTGTTTGCTTTGGAGCTGAGATGCAGACTGTTTAAATCTTTGTGACACAGAACTCATTCTGATTAAAATATTTAACCTAAAGACTAATACCTAAGCTTTCCACTTAAGGAAAGAAAGACTTAAAAAAAAGGAATGACTGAAACCCCTCTTTACTTAAGAAGGGGGCAGCCTAAGGGTTTAACTGCTGTTCAAAGACTGGAACTGGTATTTGATAACAGCAATGTCACTGTACTCTCATCCATTAGAAAAGCTTTTCTTGTCTTAATTAATGTGGATTTAAGAAAATTGTGGTATGTTTAATTGTCCATTCATTGTTATGGCATTGACCTAATAATGATGATTATATTTGCATATAAGATGTTGAGAAAAGTTGGTATTGACCAATAATGTTGAAAAATTATGGTATTGACCTGAAAATATTTGTAAATGATTATAAGATGTTGAGAAAAGTTGATATTGACATGATAATGCTTGTAACTGCTTATAGATGTTGAGAAAATTTAACACACCCTATAAATGCATATGTTTAGAATTTTAGATTTTGATACAATGTAAAAGATTTAAGAGTTGCTCTATATCAGCTGAAGAAACATTTTCATCCTTCTCCTTTAAATCAGGAGATTCCTTCTCCTTTCAATAGGAGACTATAGCCTTTAGGAGCATGATTATACATAAAGCATTATAATTTATCTTGACAAGAATGTATTGTTCCAACACAGAGCCCAAAGATATCTTTCTCCCTTGATCTCTTTTCTTCACAAGGATCAGTAGTCAGTGATGGGTTTGAAGTCTCTTCTTTCAAAAAAGCCTAAGACAGGAACTCACATAAAGTAAAATATGCCTGACTTCCTGTGATAGGTAATTTTGAGTAAAGGGAGAAGTCTTTGCCAAAGGCAGGTCTGATCTTCTGTCCTGTTGCAGAAGCACAGGTTTTTATTTTAAAATTATTAAGAGAGAGTGAATTGTGGGGCAATATTATACAGGCCATATATTTCTACATTGTGTTAGCAACAAGGCTCTCAAGCCACAGTAGCAACTGAGGTATTAAAAGCCTTTTCAGACTGGCTGTTTCCTGAGGTCAGAATATGCTGATGTTGTTTTCCTCCTTCTTTGTAATTTGGAGTATTCCTGGAATAGAGATGTTATTTCAGCCTATGTGACAGAGCTAGTATACAGAGCAGGAAGATAAGGAGACATGACAAAATGAGCATAGAAAGGTGTGGTCAAAGGTGTGGACATGACCAGAGACATTTGCCTGGTTACCTAGGAAACAGAATGCTAATGAATTTCCCCCTCAGTTTATGTTTTGATATTTAAGGCTGTTTGGAGAATAAACAGATGATATTTTCAGGATGTGAACTCAGGATTTTATGAGGGCTCACTGAGAATCTCCCTCCCAACAAAGCCATGTGAATTGTGTCTTTCATTCCTGTGCCTCCATGCCAGTCCAGAGAGATAGTTTATGCTGGGAATGGACCCCGACAGAGGCAGAGATCTACAGTGGAACATTGGGCTGAACTCCCAAAGATCAGTCAAAGAGTGGGAAGAGCGAGAATACAAGCAAAGAAGACCATGAAGGAAACATATAGTGAAACAGCTTATCTGAGCTAATGGGAACCCAACAACTCCAGATAGACAGGGAAGAAACCAGCATAGACCCTCTGAATGTGGGTGACAGTTGTATGGCTGGGGAAAATTCTGGGGCCACTGAGAGTGAAACCAGGATTTAACCCTACTGCTTGAATTGGCTTTTTGGAACCCCTTATCTTTGGAGGGATACCTTGTTCAGCCTAGATATAGTGAGGAGGGCTTAGTCCTGCCTCAAAGACATGTACTAGACTTTGTTAACTCCCCATGGGAAGTCTTACCCTTGCTGAGGAGTGGATGGGAGTGAGGTAAGGTAAAGGTGGAGGGATGAAAGAGGGAGTGGGAACTGAGATTGGTATATAAAATGAGAACAGATAGTTTTTAAAAAGCCAGACTCAGAAAAATCAGTATCATATCACTCACTCATAAGTGGTTCTTAGACATAAAACAAAGAAAACCAACCTACAAACCACGATTTCTGAGAACCTAGACAACAATGAGGACCCTAAGAGAGATATTCATGGATCTAATCTACAAGAGAAGTATAAAAAGACAAGAACTCCTGAGTAAATTGGGAGCTTAAGGACCATGGGAGAGGGTTGAAGGGGAATAGAGAGAAAGGGAGGGGAGTAGAGAAAATATATAGCTCAATAAAATCAATTTAAAAAGCCATAAGGGAAAATACTATATAAAAGTAGATCTATTAAAATAATAGCTGTCTTTAAAAGACAGAAGGGCACCTGGAAAGATGTTCTATAAACTTTAAGAGACCACAGATATCAGCCAGACTACTACACTTAGCAAAACTTTCAATCAAAATTAAAAAGATGAAGAGAAAAACAGTACATTTAATCAGTATCTATCTACAAATTGAGCCCAGGATCCAGAAGAGAAACATCAACCTGAAAAAAATTGACTACACCCAAGAAAACACAAGGAATAAATAATGCCATACCAATAAATTAAAGGCATAGTAACACACACACACACACACACACACACACACACACACACTCACACACACCATCACCACCACCATCACACCAAAAAAATAATAGGAATCAACAAAAATGCTCATTGATAACTCTCAACACCAATTGTCTCCATTCCCAATAAAAAGAAACATAGACTAGAATAGATGTGAGAACAATATCCATCCTTCTGTGGCACTCATGCAAGAAACACACCTTAACATCAAAGGTAGATATCTTCTCTATCCTTAAAAATGATGGGAAACAGTAGGAAAAGATATTCTAATGGAATAGACTTGAGGAAAGTATCTGAGGTCAGGCACGTGTCAGGGCTATCCTTGAATGGAGGCCTAGAGGGGCTGTTGTGTGAAGCTCTAGTTGAAGTCTGGATTGCCCTGGAGAACACACGATGTTGTAGATGCCAGTATCATGGGATACCTGTCAAGGAGAGCTGCTGTCAGGGAGCAGTACCAGCCCAAGAAAAATAAGTGTGTAGCAGTCAACAAAGCTGAATGGAGTTGGAGCTCTAAAATGCATTTTGACATCAGACATGGAGACACAGAATTTGGAGTTTGCCCAGTTGCTTTGGTACAGTATTTCCTCATCATGCTCCCTCCCATGCATTTTGGAATAGTAATGAATATCCTGTGCAATTTTTGTTGGAAATACGTAATCTACTCTCATTTTGATTTTACATGGCATTACAGTTAAGAGTTTGCATGAATCTCAGAAGAGACTTTGAAAATGCAAACACTTTTAAACATTGTTGAGACTGTGATAGACAGCAGGGACTTTTGAAGTTGGTGGACTAAATGCATTTTGTATTGTGATATTGTTATAAACTTATGAAGGCCAAGGAGTGAAATGTGGTAGTTTGAATGTAATTGGCTCCATATGCTCATAAGGAGTAGCACTATTATGAGGTGTGTGTTTGTTGGAGTAGGTGTGGACTTGGAGGAAGTGTGTCACTGTGACGATGGGCTTTGCTTGATCTTCACTCAGTGTGACACTGAGTCAACCTCCTATTGCTTTCTGGCCAAGATGTAGCCAGCACCACGTCTGACTGAATGTCAGCCCCTACCATGTTCCATCATGATGATGATGGACTGAAACTCTGAACTGTAAGCCTCCACCTTAATTAAATGGTTTCCTTTACAAGAGTTGCCATTGTCATGGTGTCTCTTCATAGCAACAGAAACCCTGAGAAAACTAGTATTGCTTACAATTTTTCAAGTGAAGCCATCTTGAAAATAACTGAAAATCCTTCCTGAGACAGGTGAATCATAAAATTGAAACTAGTCTAGAACACACAGTAGAAAACTGTCTTGATAGACAACAGCAATAAAGAAAGTCTAATCCCATCAATTAAGCAGGCAAATAGCAATTTGTTGAGGATTCTGAATATCATTTCTTAATTTTAAGTGCTATCAGCAAGCTCAGGAATGACAAGATATTTCACTTAGATTAAGTTATTGTTGAGGCATGTCTATAGGCCATATTTTTGTCAATCAAACAATAATATCTTGCATTCAAGAAATACATATAATACATAAGTATAAAAATGCTAAAAAGTATGTAATATATTTGTGATGACTTATATACTAGCTATAGAATTCACTTCGCATAATTATTTCTTTTAAACTTCTGCAAATATATGGCATTGACTAATAAATGTTCTATTATAATAAATGTTCATGTGCATTTTAATATAAATCTACACTATGCCATTTTTATGTAGAGTACCCTATGAATTTCAGTTGTCAGATTGCTTGGGATATTTATTCAATTAATAAATAGCATTATATATAACATGATTTTATACATATTATGTGTATGGAAAAAATCTGGCTAATTAAAATTTTCATTATTTCATCTAATGACCATTTTTTGGCAATAGTTGTCCAACACTAAACATTTTTTAAATAATAAGGTAGCAAGACAACTATGTATCATGTTATACACAGGAATCTTTTCCTAACTAAACATAAAATTCACAAATTCTTGATTGATTTTTTTAAAATACAGAGAAAGTGGTTGTTCAGTCTACAACTAAAATTAGTCACTGATCTATGTTTTTTCAGTTATCAGTGACTTTTACCTCAGTATGATGAGCTCATCCATAGGAAGCCATGGATCCACATGGGATTGCTACCACAAAGTCTGTATCCTGAAAATACCATTAAATTTGAAGTCCATTCTGTGCTCTGTTATCAACCCTCAGAATTTATCTCTAGATTACATTGGACCAGTCCTTTGTGTCCAATTCAATCATCCATGAGCAGTTGGTTGTTTGGGTTTTGGTTTTTAATCTCTTCCAAAGTGTTTTCAACATAAACTACAAAGTTTGATCTTTCACATATGTGGGTCTCTTGAGTGACTTTGGAAAACACATTTGGAGTTCAGCTTTGGTAGAATACTAGCTTTCACTTTAAAAGTATTTGGGAATACCTTTAAATTTAAAAAACTAAATGTAATTTGAGAAAATAAAATCATAAACAAATTGTGACTAGTCTATGGTTACTTTTTCCTTAGAGATTGGTTTTCTTTAGTTTTGATCTCTTAGAGCAACTGGCAATTTATTCATTGTGTGTTTCTTTTCCTTTCTTAGTTGCAAAACATCTTTGTGGAAAATACAATAGGAGATGTCTGCTTTCATGATGTAAACTGATGTCTCAAGTACATTTTTGAGCACTCTGAAAGATGTAAGGCTGGCTTCACTCTCGGGGTTCCATTAACACTCCTAGGGCTGTAGCATTTGAGCATGAAGATATGTTTCCTGATGCCAGAAACTCATTTCCAAAGTGAGACCACAGAGCTGACTTCAGAAGAACAGTAAAACTCAGCCTCCCCATGTGGATCTTGGGTGACTCCAACATTTTCCTCACCACAGCCTTCAACCATTCCTCGTAGCCCATGTCCATTCATTTGGGTCTCCCAACCAACATGCAAAACTACTCTCTACCAGAGATCCCTCAGAGCTGCCTCATTTTGCTGAGACCTAAGTAGGCTCCTATAACCTCCTCTTCTTCACTTCCTCCTCCATTCTGGTCTTCTCAGAGTGCTCTTAGGACTGCAGCTACCTGATTGCCTCAGTCCTAAGAGTATATATGTATTATCCCTAAGAGTATATATCCCATCCAGTAGGTATCTTCACTGGACTTGCTGCCATTCTTAGTTAGAGTCATTGTATCCCCATATCTGATGCTTAAGGCCTTTGGGTTAACAGATCCCAAGTCCTGCCTAAGAGAACTCCAGAATCAAATCGCTTTCCTTTTATGCTATTCTATCACCCACCCCACTCACTGCACAGCTCTGAGACTGCTAAGAGTCTGAACCCAGAACTACAGCCAGAATTTCAGGTCTGGAACTATTTGGAATCTTAACTATAAAATCCAGAGTATATTCAAGATGGAAAACCAAACAGCACTTCAAAATATGACAGGCTTTGGTAACAGTAATGTAAGAACCAAGCATCCTCTCAACAAAGGCAAGGTGAGATATCTACATCAAGAAACATCACACATAATTCCAGATACCTAGATCCCAGTGAGAAAATATAGACATGAGCAAGCAAGATAATATCTCTCTAATATTGAGTTGGAAGCATAACCCCAGCCCCTGACCTAGGAGTTGCTCTGGTCTGTACTCCAACTCCCTGTCTGCTAAGTGCTGACAGGGAGGGTCAGGACCACTCTCACAGAACATTTAGGCTCATGCTAGAAAAAGGAACATGTGGTGTCCAGGGTTTGCATGGGCTTCTCTCCCCACTATGCTGTCCTGGTCCACTTGAGAGGGCAGCATTTATTAAATGTGGGTATTTTAATTTGGTCTAATCTAGTCTGATTGAAATTATTTTGCATTGGTGGAGAGAGGCTCTTAGAAATATTCCTAACAATGTCTCCTCCAAAAGTCAATGACTCTAGTGTAATATGTCCAGAGAAAATCAATTTAGCTGAAGCACAAAGCATGAACTTACATTGCAGTTGCAAATATATTCAAGAACCTTTAAAAACGTATAAATAATTCCCTCAGTGAAGATCATAGTAACTCAAACAGTTGAATCAAATAAGGAAAATAATTAAAGCTAAGCAAATAGAATTTAACAAAGAACAAGAAACACTAAAGAAAAGGCAAGCTAAAATAAAACTCAAAACAAAAAACCTTGGGAAGTTAAAAAATATCTCAGAGGTAAGTTTCATTAACATATTGAAGGACTGGAAAAGAGAATGTCAGGTCTTGCTGACATAGAAGAATGAACAGCTCTGTTAAAAAAAATGTAAAACTCAAACAAACAAAAATTCAGGAACAAAACATCCAGGAAATCTGGGATACACTTAAAAGTCCAATACATGAGTAAAAGGTATAAAAGAAGAAATCCAGATCAGATACACAGAAGATATTTTCTACAAGAGTGACAGAAGAAAAATTCCAAAATCAGAAGAGAAAGATGCCTATCAAGATGACAAGGCATACAGACACCAAATAGAGAGAACCAGAAGAGAAATTCTGGTGACACATAATAACCAAACACTAAATGCACATAACAAAAAAAAAAAAGATTACTAAAACATGAAAGGAGAAAAGGAAGACCAAGTAACATTTTGAAAGGATATTACAATATGCAAGCAGAAAAGACCAAGTCACATTTAAAGGCAAGGATCATTAAAATAACTCTGGATTTTCAAAGAGATTCAAAAACCTGAAAGGGCCTGGATGGATCAAAGGACCACAGATGCCAAACTAGACCAAGCAAATATATCAATCATAATTGAAGGAGAAATAAAAATATTTCATGGCAAAATAAATTTAAATGATTTGTGTTTGTCAGTATAGTAGAATATATTAGATGTAAAACTTCAGTATCCAGGGAAGGTTAGCTGCAACCAAGAGAACAAAAAGAATAAGTAATTCCAGAATAGTTTATCAAGAGTGGGGAAAAACACACCATAACAAAAACAATGATGGGGGTAATAAACCTTGTTCAGTAATAGTTCTCAATATTAATGGTCACAATTTCCTACAAAAGACAAAGACTGTATTAGAAATCAAGGTCAATCTTTGTGCTACACTGGAGAGTCACAAGTTAACATCAAGGGCAAACATCATCTTGGGGTAAAAGAGCAGAAATAAATCCCAGAGAACAGAATCAAGAAAAGAGGTATAGTTTTGTTAATATTTGAATATTCTTTAAAACAAAACCAGTCAGAAGAGATAGGGAAGGATATTACTTGCTCGTTGAAGGAAAATTCCACCAAAATAATATTGTAATTCTCACACTAAACTCAAGGATACCCAATTTCATAAAAGAAATACTACATCTACAACATATATTGAAAAGAACACAGTGATAGTGGATAACTTCAATAACCCAACTTACTAAAGAAAAACCAAACAGATAAATGCTGGGATTACATAATATCATAAATAAAAGAGATCTAGCAGACATCTACAGACCATTCTACCCAAACACTAAATAATACACTTTCTTCTCAGTTACCTATGAAACTTACTCCAAAATGTCCATGTTATGACTTGAAACAAGTGTTAACAGATTTGGAAAATAGAAATAACATCATCCATCTTATCTGACCAGCATGGATTAAAGCTAAATGTGAATAATGAAAGCATATAAATAAATTCATGGAAACTGAACAGCCTCCTACTAACAGGAAATTGGGTCAAGAAGGAAAAAAGATATTTTAGACTTGAAAGAAAATAAAAACAGAATGTACTCAAAACTATGGAGCATAATGAAGGCAAATTCATGGCACATAGTGCTTACATGAAAAACAAAAACAAACTTTGGAAAGTGAAATGGTAAGGCATTAATAATTTGAAAACCCACTTGTGAACTCTAGGAAAACAAAAAGAAACAATACTCTCAAAAGCAGATGAGAAAAAAAACAATCAAACCCTGAGCTGAAATGAATAAAGCAGAAACAGTCAATACAAAGGCCAATGGAACAAAGAATGGGTTCTTTAATAATTAGTACAAAGGTCAATAGAATATAGAATGGGTTCTTTAACAATTGATACAAAGGTCAATGGAATAAAGAATGGATTCCTTTAGAGAAAATCAACATGATTGACAAACCATTAGCCAAATAAACAAAAGAAAGAAGAAGGGGTATCTACTTTAATATTTAAGACTATTAAAGTTAAATCAAGATGAAGTAAACAGGCCGGGTTGTGGTAGTACATGTCTTTAAACCCAGCACTCAGGAGACAGAGAAATGTGGATCTCTGTGAGTTCAAAGCCAGCCTGGTCTACAAAAGCTAGTTCCAGGACAGGCTTTAAACAATTTAAACAGGCCTTTAGCTCCCAGTGGAAGAGAAACAGTAATTTAAAATCTCTCAACCAAAAAAAAAGCACAGAGATACACCAGACATTAAAAGAAGAATACTAATACCCCTCAAATTATTCCACAAAATAGAAACTGAAGGAATATTTCCAGTTTCCTTTTCTTATGAAGCCACTACTAGTGATATCAAAATTACACAATCAATAAAAAGAAATGATAAACCAATATCCCTTATGAACATATACACAAAATTCCCAAGAAAATACTTGCAAACAAATTCAAGAATGTATGAAAAAGATTACTCACCAGGATCATTTGGCTTCATGTCAAAGTACAAGGATGGTTCAAATAATCAAAAAATGTGACCTACCACACAAACAGGCTAAAATACAAAAAAAATAAAAAAATAAAGGAAGGAAAAGAAGAGACCATGATTGTCTCACTAGACATAGAAAAGGCATTTTGAAAAATTTTCAATATCCCATTATGTCAATTGTTCTATAGAAACTAGAGACATGAAAACCATACCTCAGCATATTAAGGACAGTTTAGAGGAGACCCACAGTTGCTGTATTATCCTAAATGGAAGAAACTCAAATTATTTCCACTAAAATCAGGCTCAAGACTAGGATGTCCACTCTCCCCATACCTGTTCAAGATGGTACTTAAGGTCCTAAGTAGAGAAATAAGAGAACTGAAAGAGCTTAAGGGGATACAGAAAGTAAAAGGAATGGTCACATCATTTTTATTTGCAGATTGTATGAGTTTGTAAATGAAAACTCCTAAAGATTCTACCTGGAAACTTCTCCAGCTGATGAACACTTTCAGTAA
Source organism: Dicrostonyx torquatus (assembly GCA_028555095.1). Taxonomy (NCBI): domain Eukaryota; kingdom Metazoa; phylum Chordata; class Mammalia; order Rodentia; family Cricetidae; genus Dicrostonyx; species Dicrostonyx torquatus. Next base: position 329,243 of record JAQHUG010000270.1, on the reverse strand, counting down.
GTGACAGGATACAATCAAACACATAAAAATTAGTAGTCTGCCTAATAGTAATTGCTGCTGGAGCTCCTTCTGCTCATTCAGCCAATAGCCTTTAAGATACCAACCCACTGGGGTGTGGTTTCTTACATTTTATTTTTTTGTTGTTGTTTTTTTATTTATTTATTTATTTTATTGTTAAAAGCAAAATTTACATTTACTCCCCTTGTTCCCGGCCCTCCC
>JAQHUG010000270.1:300302-323236 GCA_028555095.1 Dicrostonyx torquatus | reverse complement strand
ATATATATATTGATATATATTTACCATATAACAGTGTACATTTCTACCTCTGATTAAGATACTTATATATTGTTTATGTATTGATATATATATATATATTTACCACATTGCAATATATATTTGTAAATTGTTTACATTTGGAGGGTCATTGTCCTCATTTATTACACAGTTGTTTATTCTCTTAGTCTTTATGTTAGATAGGTATTAAGAATTGTAGATCAATAGTCATCTATGTTTGTCACATTTATAGTTAGTTTAATCAGGTTCTTTAATCAGGATACATAGAGATTATATTCTGTATAAATAGTCTTCAACCTCTTCAAAGAGCTGTAGAAAATGGCATTTAATCTAACCTAGAATTCTGTGGTAAAGAGACACAAACGCTCCTGGCTACACCGATATATTCCCAAGAGATTGTTGAGCACCAAAAACACTCCACTTGGAGCTTGTCTTCTTCTTGGCAAAACCGGCCTCTGGGGAAAGAACTGCCCATACCTCAACTACTGAAAAAATACATAGTCCGGAAATGGATAGGCAGAACTGTCAAATCCTGCCAAAACAGAGTAAGACAATTTTTAAAAAATTCTTGCCTTTAAAAATAATCTGTCAGTTATTCTAGGCCTTAGCCAAAGTTGGTTGCTTCAATGCCGCAAACATGACTTTGGGCAATTGCCCAATTAGCCAGTTGTCTCTATGATTTGTTGCATATTTTGGAAGTTGTTTGAATGCACTCCCTAATTACTCAGGTAATGTTATTTCTCTTCTCAGCTCTTTGATTGGGTTGAAGACTAGATAAATGTAGTTAGTTACTTTCTTCTCATGACTTGGCCAAGTTATTTATTATACAAGAGTTAAGGTAGTTAGAATAGAATATTTGTTTTTACTGTATGTAATTTGTAGTAGGTTTAGGACTCTCTTAGTTAAACAAAAGGGGCGGTGCTGCAGGATCTCCCTCTGCTCCTTCAGCCAATAGCCTTTTTGATACTGGCTCACTGGGGCATGGTTTCTTTTATTTTAAAAAGTGGCAGCAACCCTCCGCTCTCTCTCTCTTGCTTCTGGCTCCTGTTGGGACTGCTCGACTCTGTTTCCTGTTTGCAATGAGAGGACTGTGACATAGGATGGTGTTCTGTAAGTTTTTCCCCTCCAATAAATAACCCCTTTTAATCAAACTGGTGCGGGATTATTTTGCGGCTTTAAGTAATGACTCATAGATTGAGAAAAAAAATCAAGAAGACCATACCTTTCAGAATAGCCTCAAAAATATTTTTGAATAACCCTAAGCAGGCAAGAGAAAGATGTTGTAAGGAGACTGCTTGGTCATTCCTGCTGCTCGGCAGCTCAGACCCAAAATAACCACACAAAAACTATATTTTTTAAAACACTGCTTGGCCCATTAGCTCTAGCTTCTTATTGGCTAACACGTATATCTTAACTTAACCCACCTAAGTTCTGCCCTATCAACAGGCCAAGACACTTTCTTTTTTTACCAATGGTATTCACAAGCATACAGAGGGAAATCCAACATCAGAATGCCAAAAGAAGCAACCCATTCCAGGGCCTGGGCTTTTATAATTTGTTAGCCTCTGGTGTTTCGTGGGGACATTATTAAGATGATTCCACTTTGATTCTTTTTATGTGTATGTACAGTATATCTAAGCAGTTTCTACAGTAGCAGATTTTCAAAAGACTTTTTTGAAGTCTTTAAAATAAATTCCTTGAATTTCTAATGTGTCTGAACATGATACATTCATAATCTGTTGACACTGAGTGTTTGTATTCATAATTATTTGCTGAGAAATTTCCATTTTAATTTCAATATCATTTTTATTTTTTCTCCCTTAAAGAAAAAGCAATGACTCTGATCCAATAGTAGATAAAAATTGTGCTTGAGATTTGGCCTTTTTGTTCATGTCACATGTTGTGCTCCTGACTCATGGTAATTAAGATTTTGTTGTTGTTAAATCTCCTTTAATTGAATTCTAGCTGTTTCTTTCTTTGTTTAAATGAGATCCTGAGTGCTTGGACCGCAGGTTTAATCTGTTCATTCAGTCAGCTTTATTCAGACTTCACAGTCATTGCCTTGCCCATAGTTAACATCTTTTTTATTCTACTTTTCATATTTGAACACCAGTGTTTGGCAGAATTGTTGTAATTTAAATACTTAAATCCTTTTTTAAAAAATATTTATTTATTTATATTTTATGTACATTGGTGTTTTGCAATGAGTGTTGGCAACAGACAGTTGTGAGTTGCCATGTGTGTGCTGGGAATTGAACCCAGGTCCTCTGGAAGAACAGTCAGTGCACTTAACCACTGAGCCATCTCTCCAGCCCCAAAATCCTTAAATTCTTGTATCAACAAGAAATGATTTGTGTTTCATAGACACATGAGTATAGCCTCTTCAAGGCAATATACAATTGAAAGCAGTATATTTTGACTTAAAATGGTAGGTTTGATTTCATGTACAGCTTGGCAAATCAGTTTCGTGCACTGTGGTATCTGAGTCCTCTTTGGACATCAGTTAATGTTTACAAAGAATTATGGTTTCCAGTTCTCAAAAATTTTGTAGATGATGCAAGTATGAACGGTGTGTTTGTTTTGAACATGTGAGCAGAGGCCAGAGGTAGAAGTCAGGGCTCTTCCCTGAACACATTCCACTTACTTTTCTGATACAGCCTTTTTCTGAGCCCAGAGTTCAACAATTAAGTAGGCTTGGGAGCTCTGGGATCTACCTCTTGCTGCCTGGTGCCCTGGTTACAAGTTTGTGGCACCATACCTGGCTTTTCTGTGTGTTCTGGGGATCAAAATTAGGTCCTCAAGCTTGCACAGCAGGATTTTACTGCCTCAGCTCCTGTTTTCACACTTTGGGGTGGGGATGGGGGGTAGACAGGGTTTCACTGTGCATCCTTGGCTGTCTGGGAACTTGCTCTGTCAACCAGGCTGGCCTCAAACCCACAAAGATCCACCTGCCTCTGCCTTCCAAGTGCTGGGATTAAAGGCATGTGCCACCACCACCTGTCTTTGCACTCAAAATAAAACAGAGTTTTACCAGTTTTCAAATACACAACAGATAATGAATAAATGACTTAGAAGTTGTTTTCATCCCCTGACTAAATTGCAGAAAAGTTCTTGAGAATTCTGTCTCAGTTTTCGACTAGGTTACAGATAAAAAATGTGTTTATTAAAGTGAATTATACATACACCTGTTTATTTCTTCATCCTATTGTATTATAAATAGCAAGGGACTCTGTAGGTATTTAAAACTTCAGCCCATACAGGAATAACCCAAGCCCCAGTCATTCCAGTGAATTGATGTAATTTTAATACCCATCTTTGTGATTGTTTTCTAAGAAATCAATAACAAAATGCCTCCTGATGTGTCCCAAATGCCTTCTTTTCACAGTGAGCAATCCTCTCAGGAGGGCTATGACTCCTGCCTCCATGACACACTTCCTAAATTTAAGTCTCAAAGCTTGAGAGTAAATTGAGAAAAGAAAAATATAGCTTAGTTCTCTGTCGCCAATGCTGCACATGGACAATACCTCACTCTTTGCAGATTTTATTGGATGGCTGTACGCTCTGTAGAGAAATGTGGCTACAAATAATATGTGAATTCTCCTAGCGCCATACTCTGCATCTCCCAAAATGTGGGAATATGGTATTAGGTTGTTCATGATTCTCTACAAATGGCATCTTTATGGTCAAGGAAGAAAGGATGTGGAAACAGATGATCAGCATTCTAGTGGGCTTATGAAACAGAAAGGAAAGCAATGCAAATGGCAGAGCTGGGAGATCTTGAGGTACCTTTGGCAGCTGAGGCAATATGGTGATGGTGATGATGGAGGAGAGGCTTAGTTGGCATTCTACTTGTTTTACATTAGCTGACACATAAAGCAATGGGCACCCTAAGGTTCTTAATGTTCACTTTAGGAAAATACATGGAAGGCCCATGGGTATTTTCTGTGACTGCAGATTTGTCCATGTGTCCAAATAAGAGGGCTGTGAAGTTACAGCCTCAGTTCTGTGGTCAACACCTATCCTCTCATAAAGGGGAAAAATTGAGACAAGAATGAAAAGCTCAATGCATTTTATCCAACACACAAGAGAAAACAAGCATTGGATATATAAACCTTATTGAATCCCCTTGTTACTAGAACAGTGCTAGTGTCCTTCATGCACCTGAACCCATGTCGAGGTCCAGGTGCCAGTGGAGTATGTACAGGAAACAAGTCCTGTTCATGTCAGGCAAGCTCCTCGAAAAAAAAAGACTTAAAGACCTTGCCAGAGGATCTCTTGTAGATATTGAGTTCGCATATTGAACATGTACTTTTTGTTCCTTTGGGTTTGTTTGTTGTTGTTTTTTGGTTTTGGGGTGTTTTTTTTGGTATAAGACACCAGATGTTCAGATCTGAAATGTTGACTTATTAGGTGGTGCTGCCCTTGTATCCTGTCCCTGTTCTCTCACAATAAAGAGAGTGCTTCAAGCTCAGATGATGGCATTTACCTGTAGCCTCAGCACTGAGGAGCTTGAATGAAGGAGATTGTTGTGAATTCTAGTCCAGCTGGGTATACCTAATGAGTACCAGGCTCCATGTTAAAACCATGTTGTTTTGACACAAGAAGAAGAATGTAGAAGTAGAGAGAAAGAGCTGTAGAGTAGTGTGCTGAAAGCATCTTTAATGACTAGAAGAAAACCTAAAATTCACGGATGTAAATTACAGGATGCAGCATACATGCTAGACATGGAAATACAGCTCCACTTCTCCTTCTAGCTCCTCAACCCCCAAATCCTAATGTGTATTTCCCTCTACCAGCCTCCCAGGTAAACCCTCAGATCTGAGACACCCAGAACCCCTCTATTGCTAAACACCATCCCCCCCCCGTTGTTATCCAATTACAAGACCCCACTAAGTGTATATCCTCAGTACTTTCTCTCTCTCCAGAGCCTTAGGGGACTTAAGCCTGTCATTTCTGATCTTTTAAGGAAAAAGCCACTTTGCCCTACCTCTTCTTTTGTTAACACACCTATACTTGCTGTTAAAAAATCTAACAAAACCTATCTCCTGGTTCAAGATCTCCAGCTCATTTACTCTGCAGTGGCCCTTCTTCATCCCATTGTGGCCAACACTTTGACTCTCCTGTCCAAGATTCCTTCAGGAACTTCTCACTTCTCAGTTTCAGACCTTAAGTGTAACATGAGGGGCCTGCTCGTTGGGGTTACTGTCCTACCAAATCACACAGAGAGTCTACATTAGGTTATACACTGATTTGACCCATTAGCTCAGTCTTCCTACCAGCTCCCATAACTTATATTAACCCATTGTCAACCACATGGCCAGTACCTTTTCTCAGCTGGGACAGGGACACATCCTGCTTCCTTGGTGGTCTGCACAGGAATGCCAAGGGAGCTTCCTACTTCCCAGACATTCTCCTCACCCTGCCTCTACTTTCTGTCTGGTTGATCCACCTATACTTCCTACCTGGCCAATCAGCATTTATTTAAAACATGATTGACAGAATACAGCCAAGTCTCCTGCACCACTTAAGGATGCTTTTTTCTCTATTCCTCTCAGCCCTCAATCTTAAAACATCTTTGCCTTCACCTGGACTGACCCTGACACTCATTTTTCCACACAGCTCACCTGGACCGTCCTTCCCCAGGGATACTGGGACAGCCCACACCTGTTTGGCCAGGCTTTAGCCTCTGACCTGCTCTCACTGTCTGTCCCTAAATCTAAGCTCATCCAGTATGTGGATGACATTTTGCTTTGCAGCCCATCATTGGAGATCAGCAAAACTGATACCTCTGCTCTTTTAAATTTCCTGTCCAAAAAAGGGCTATAGAGTCTCACGTTCCAAGGTCCACCTGTCCACCCCTCAGGAAACTTATTTGGGATTAACCATAACCCCAACCCAAAAAGCTACTACTCTATACAGAAAAAAAAACTAATTCAGTCTTGCAGTTCCTTCCATGAAGGAAGAGGTTTTATCATTCCTGGGAGTGGCTGGTTTCCTGCATTCCTGGATCCCCTCTTTTTCTCTCCTTGCCTGCCCCTTATATGAGGCAGCACTTGGCTCCCTGTGTGAGCCTCTTCCTCATCCCATTACTAAACCCTTCCAGAGGCTCCAACAAGCCCTTATCTAGGCCCCAGCTCTTCACCTTCCAGATTTTTTGTTTTGTTTTGTTTTTCAAGACAGGGTTTCTCTGTGGCTTTGGAGCCTGTCCTGGAACTAGCTCTTGTAGACCAGGCTGGTCTCGAACTCACAAAGATCCACCTGACTCTGCCTCCTGAGTGCTGGGATTAAAGGCATGCGCCACCACCGCCTGGCTTACCTTCCAGATTTAACTTGCCCATTTTCTCTTTATGTAGCAGAGAAGGAGGGATATGCCCTTGGAGTCCTAGGATATCAACTGGGACCTTCTTTTGCACCTGTAGCATACCTGTCAAAGAAATTGGACCTCACCACTAGGGGCTGGGCACCTTGCATATGCGCTTTAGCGGCTGCTGAGCTTCTTATCCGTGAGAAAAAACTAAACTTTGGGTCACCCACCACTGTCTTCTCCCACCATAACCTGTCCCACCTCTTAACTTACAAAGGCTTACAAACCTTACCCACTTTCTGAGTTCTTTCCCTCCAGGTGGCAATAATAGAGGATGCCACACTTACCTTTCAATGCTGCCCACCCTTTAATATCTCAAACATGCTACCTCAACCGAATTCTAATGATTCCCCATCCCACTCCTGCATAGAGATCTTAGAGGATCTACTGCCCCTCCCCTCACATATACAGAAAGGCAAACTGTCCCAGGCGACCTATACCTGATACACAAATGGCAGCTCCTTTTTATGTGGTGGGACCCGTAGAGCAGGCTATGCCATAGTGTCAGACACTGAGATAGTGGAGGCACAAGCACTCCCTGCCCATACCACTAATCAACAGGCCGAGCTGATAGCTTACCCGTGCCTTCCAGTTAGCAAAAGGACAATCTTTAAATGTTTACACAGACTCTAAATATGGCTTTCCTATCCTCCTGTCCCACGCAGCTATCTGGAAGGAGCGTGGGCTTCTTACTATGAAGGGAGGATCCATAACTAACTCAGGGTACATTATGGACCTGTTAAAAGCCTCCCATCTTCCCAAAGCTATAGGAATTATTCACTGTCAGTCTCATCAGACCAACAGTTCCGTTATTTCCAAGGGAAATAATCAGGCTGACTGAGCAGCTAAAACAGCAGCACTCCAAAGCCAAAACCTACCCCAGTCACCTCAGGGGGTCCATACATTACAGCCCACACTCTTGCAGACAACCCCTGACACCCAGCAAATTCTGTCCTACCTACATCAACGTTTTCATCCTAATAACAAAGTTCTGCTTCATTTTGTTAGGGCTCACCTCCAACCCACCCCTGAGGACGTAAAGTTCCTAAAATCTATCACAGCCTCTTGTCAAATCTGCCAAAAGTCTGATCCCGTAGTTTTCCTTTCCCCACCCACCAGGCTAAGGGATCTCTTTCCAGTAACTGGGTGGCAGCTGGATTTTACCCACATGCCCATGGTCAGAAGAGTTAAATATCTTCTGGTCTTAGTGGATACTATGTCTGGGTGGATTGAGGCATTTCGACCACTAATAAGAGGGCCCAGCCAGTTTCTGATGTTCTCCTCTGAGAGATCATCCCCCAGTTTGGAATGCCAGTGTCTCTTCAGTCAGATAATGGCCCTGAATTTACTTCCCAGATGTCCCAAAACCTGTCTAAGGCTCTTAACATCCCTTGGCATTTTCATATTCCGTATCACCCTCAATCTTCAGGAAAAGTAGAATGAGCTAATCATTCCCTAAAAAATGTTCTGGTTAAAATGTCACAGGAACTTCACCTTGACTGGGTAAAACTTTTACCTCTGGCCCTCCTTAGGCTTATGGCTCTCCCCAAAAGCCCCCTTTCCATCTCGTCCTTTGAACACATGTACAGGCGACCAGTTCTTACACCCATCTCTCACCTGAGACCTCTCCCCTTCCTGATCATCTGCTTACTCCTCTGTTATCTCATCTACGCTCCCTGTTGTGGGATTTCGCTGACCACTCATTACCTCAGCCATGTGATAACCCATTCTCACTGCTGATTAAAATAGGAGGTCAGGTATTATTTTCTCCCCCAGACCAGCATCCCTCACCTCTTTCCCTTAAATGGCAGGGACCCCTTAGAGTAATCCTTGCTACCCCCACAGCCGTTAAACTCAGAGGAATCCCTCATTGGATTCACCTGTCACATCTAAAACCCTTTGTTTCTCCAGCTCAGGACACTTTCCAATATACTGTAACTCAGACAGGGCCCTGTTCCTCTAATATCCAAAGGACACCAGGATCAGCTGCTCTTTCTTCAGTTCCAGGAAAATAAAGGTTTCATCCTCATATGACCCTCATGTACTCTCCCTTCTCCTGTCTCTGATATACTTTTACTTTCACTGTCACACTTAAATTTCCAGTGGACCACTCAGGTGCTATTACAGGAATCACCATTGAACACAGAGCCAGAAGTTACAAGAACTGTCGAAGGCCCAGGGGGTAAGAAACAATAATGAATTTGTAGCCCCAAACTCTAGCAACTCACAAAATGAGCTGTAACAACAGGTATCTGCTGACTGCAGCAGCATCTCCTGGATGTTAAAGCCCCAGGGAGCCAACCAGACAGACCTACCAGAATGGACTAAAACCAGACCCACCTGAAATAAGTATCATTTAATCCCCCTCTATCTCCCATCTGGAGATTCTCCTCTATTAACCACTTAAGATCTAGAGTTTCTTTTTCCTCCCTAACACAATTTTTATCTTTCCGGCATCTTGTGAAGTTCAAGCTGCCAGCCGACTCAGCTTCTTAGATTCCAGGAAAAACAGCCACAATCAGTTACCACAGAATGTAGCCAAACACCCCAACTCCTCGGCACCCACAAAGTCAGCTTGAAGAAGTTATAAGAGACTTTGCTATGCCCCATTTCCACTTATTAGGACATTCAAACCTCCCCAAATTTTTTATAATAAACCATAGGGTGAAATGTTATCACTCCACCCCTGGGTCCTAAAAGGCAGCTGCATGGGTCACACATGTGACCCACGTGTGCGTATGTGCGGCTACCTCCACCCCTGTGCACGTGCAAGAAATGGGTCGCCTGCCATCTTCGCCATCAGCATCTGACTTACCTACACCCACCCTGGTGCGCATTCGCAAGGCGATCTTTAAAAGACAAAGGCGCCATCTTCTGCTCTCTCTTTCCCCTCCCTTCACTCTCTGCATTTTCCATGGATCTGGTCACTTCCCTCTAATAAAACTCCACGTGGGTACGATTATGTGTTTTTTCCTGTGTGTCTTTGCCACCTGCGCCAATACATTAACACTCAAGCATTCAGGGTTTGCACAAAGACGTTGTCCTGGCCACAAGACACTACTCACTATGTTCAGCCTGGAAGCAGAGAAGAAAGTCATTGGATTACCTCACACATTCAGGGTTTGCACAATTGAAACCAGGACTGTGAGACTGGAAATACCTGAACCATGCTGAAAACACTGAGGAGCTTCTTCATATCTTGTTCCTGACAGTTCTGGATGGAAAAAAAAATATTTTAGTAGATAAAGAGGAAGCCACAGAAGACTCATGAGAAGATAAAAGGAAAACCTGCTCTCCCAATTTTTTGATCTTTTTTTGTAAACATATCATTCACAATACCCCAAATGCCCATGTGTACAGATGTCCTTTCTGTCTTCAGTGTTGAGGATAGATTAAACCTGACTCATAGGAAGCAAACACTTTGCCATTCTGATGCACCTCCTGGTCTTCCATCTCTTTCTTTAAGAGGCCAGAAACTATAGTTTTCCTTTTTCTTAAAAAATAAATAAATAAATGTTAGTAATGGGCCCTGTTCCCACTGCAAATAGTCCCACAAATAGACCAAACTACACAATTGTCACACAGATGTAGGGGCCTACATAGGTTCCATTCAGGCTCCCTAGCTCTTGGTCCAGAGTCTGTGAGTTCCTGTGAGCCCAGGTTAGTTATTTCTGTGGGTTCCTTGTGATTATCTTCACACACACACACACACACACACACACACACACACACACACACACTGCTCATACAATCCTTCCTCCCTCTCTCTAACAGGATTCCCAGAGCTCCTGGGTTGCCTTGTTCAGCCTTAATACAAAAGAAGGAGCTTATTCCTACCTCAACTTGGTATGCCATGTTTTGTTGAAACTCCTAGGAAGGCTGCCCTTTCTGAACAGAAACAGAGGAGTGAATAGAGCAGCAAGGGGGAGGTGGCAGGTACAGGATGGGAGGAGAGAAAGGAGGGGAAACTGTGATTGGGATATAAAATAAATGAAAATTTATAATTAATAAAAAATCAAACAGTTCCCTTCTCTGGGTGGGAATTATTCAGTCCCTGTGATGAAAAGTCACCAGTGCTCTCTCCTGACTCCAGCATCTGCCACTTTATCCTTTGTTTGTTCTGGGTCCCCTGTTGATTTTACAGTTATTATAGATGCTGAGAGTCTGTTTCTGGCAAGTGTTTCAATCAGAAAACTTGAGCATAGCTTCCTAGAGCGTGGCCCTTTGCACACTATGAACAATGCACTTCTCCCCCTCAGAATGGCATGCTTTCCTGGTCCAGACCTGCCTGCCCTTCCTGTCAGCCCAGCATTCATGAACTGGAAGGGTATAGCAGTTGTATATTTGTCAAGCATTCATGAATGGAACGTGCAGTAGTTGTTTATTTGCAGGTTTCTTTTAAAGTTCATCTTCCTACTGTAAATTTAAGCTCTGGGAAATGTAGGCTTTTATTAATTTTTATGCTCTGAGTTCTTAAGACAGTGTCTGATACTATAGAAACATAGAATGATATTAATAAACCATCTTACTATCTTGAAAAGTTCACTGAGACTTTCCATAACTCTGTGAGATTTGACATTAATTTTTTGCTGAGCCTATTTTCTCATGAACAAAACTGAGAAAACTTATATAGCTGTCATAGCTGATTATATTTAAGGTATATACACAAGTAGGATTTTTAAGAAGACTTTTAAGATGGGTCTTGGGTGTTGGGTCTGTAGGTGGATCTCAACTACTCAGGAGGGTAAAGCAGGAAGACCAGCTTGAGCTGCAGACTGTTTACAAGGCCAGCCTGGCCAACTTAGTACCCTGTCTCAAGGCAGAAGGTAAAAAGAGGGCTGGATATATATATAGCAAAGTAGCAAAATTTAATTTAACTTCCTATAGTGCAGAAAGAAATTTTAAAGGAAAAGTAATCAAATAAATTAAAACAGGTACCATTAGCTATGTGCTGATGTACAATTACACAGATACAATCAACTTCAGCTCTAAATAGGAATTCAGTATCTAAAATACAACGCACAGCATTATGGAGAAGAACCACCATCAAAGTCTCATGGTGATATATCCACAGCAAGAAAAAGAATGTGCAGTTCAGGGAAGTAATCAATTCTCTTCCAAACCAGCTCCCCATGCTTCTCCACTTGAGACAAAGATAATGGAAGTTACCCTACTTGTCTTTGGAGCAATAGTCTCACAAACCGATTCTGGCTTCTTTGTCTTGACTCCTCACAATCCCCAAGAACACAGAGATTCCTAGTTCGTTAAGGATATGAAAGCATAATTATAGCTAGATTCTCCCTGCTGGATCAGATTTCTAAGCATGTAAAAGGTACAGAAGACAATACATCTCTTCTGTGTCTGCATCTGCCAGCACACTCTGCTACTCGCTAAGGAGGGGAATCTCTCCATTTGTAATTTACTATTCAGGAAAATTGTTTTCCGTTTAATCACTTCGAAATGATCAATAGCATTAAAGAAGTATTGTTTTTACTGAACAAATTTCCTCTTTTCTTATCAGCATTCAGAACATTCTAGAGTTACTAATTGATAGCCATACATTCCATGTAACATTTCTATGTACATTCATTGACCACATAGATTTACTGTGTAAATTTATATTATCTCTGAATATTTTATGCAGAAATTTGTGCAGAACCTATTTGTTAAGGAATTACAATGTTTCTGCCCATAAATTGTGTAATTAGTTGAGGAAAGTAAAAAGGCAGGGGAAAATTCAGCCGAATTATAGCACAGTCAGACTCATGCTGATTTCCACGGCAGTGTAGAGGAACTTGGAGCAGGGGAAGAAATCTCTATGGAGAAAATTCACAACTGTGGAAGAACCTGAACTGTGTGACTAGAAAGTACATCAAAGACAGATACATAAAAGATACCGAGGCAGATGTACAAACAAACCCAGAAGTTGGCAGGTTCAAAAGAGAAAAGCAGAAAGTAGCAAGCGCTGGAACACCACGGGATTCAAAACCAGTCATTTGGAGCCGAAGAATCTGAGCCCACAGACCATGTCCCTCAAAGGATGGTTGCAGCCTGTGAGCACGTGGCCACCCTTTCTATGCCTGGATCATCATAAAAATAGCCCCATATGATTATCATTAGGTTTAAAAGACCTCATATACCCAGAGTCATACCATACTATTTGGTGTATAGAGAGCACTGTAGAGCTACAGGACTCTCCAAACTGGACAAGTGTGATTAACAGGGTGTAAACATCCAAGAGGTCTATGCCTGTAACATGAGGGTCCTGATTCATTGGGGTTACTGTCCCGCCTAGTACCCCACAGCCGGCAAGCCCCAAAGAAAATCACACAGAGAGTCTACATTAAGTTATACACTGATTAGCCCATTAGCTCAGTCTTCCTACCAGCTCCCATAACTTATATTAACCCATTGTCAGCCACATGGCCAGTACCTTTTCTCAGCTGGGCTGCTACATGTTGCCTCCTTGGAGATCTACGCAGGAATGCCAGGGAAGCTTCCTGCTTCCCAAATCTCCTGTTCTCACCTCTACTTCCTGTCTGGTTTTCCCACCTATACTTCCTGCCTGGCCAATTAACATTTATTTAAAACATGATTGACTGAACAGACAAGTCTCCTGCACCATATGCCCTTGAGAGTTGGTCCTGAAATGGTTTTGAGCAAGGCTCGCTTCCATAAACACCACAATTTCCTTTAAAGATAGCAATTATCTACTACCCAAAACCTCAACATAAACAAAATATGTTTGCAAAAATAAAGCCCCTATCACTTTAGAATAAAATACATATCTAATCTTGCTCTCTTCGCCATGATGAATTTCATAAGAATAATCACTGTATGGTAGGCTGCAAAGAACTGAGTTCAATATTGTCTGTCTTCTTTACCATAAATTATGTCTCTTACAAACTCTGAAGCTTTCTTTAGAAAATTTAATCCACACTTTTTCCCATGTCTCTTTTTTCTTTACTCCTTCAGATAGGTATTGATGGAGGGTATAAACAGATGTGACACTGAGCCTTCACATTAACTCAGAGGTGGCCCTCGGGCCCATGTTAACTATAGTGTCACACTGCATAAATCGATCAAATTAGGAATAAATATGCTACAGCATAATAAGGTGAGAAAATCTTCCTGCGCTGTGTTAAATGATGCTTTTGTCATTCTTTGTTTTGATTGAATCTTTGTGTCACATAACTTTGGTTCTCTTTTCATAACCACAGATGGGTTTGCTGACAGTATAGCTACATGAGAAAAAAATAGTACAGTGTGTAAAAGTGGCAGTGTTGTTAGCACTGAAGGCAAATGTGTATATTTAATACATTAAGCTGCTTGGGTTAATTGTAGCTTTATGAAGCAAGTCCTTGGGAAATCACCATCTGCATCCTCTACTGTGCTTTCATCCCCTTCCAGAGGGTATAGCACTGTGATAGCACATGCATATGAAAACAAATTTATGCTGTTAAATAAACTCATTTTTAGGGATTTGTGAGTTTATGAAGAATATTACTCTGTGTTTGGCTTATGGAAGAGGGGGCACTGCATCTTTGGGGCTCCCTCCTCTCTAACATCCAGTCACCTGCATTCAGCCAAAAGGAAAGGCAGCAGGAGGCATCATTAGTCTACTTAGAGAAGAGCAGGTGCAGCATTCCCTTGTATCCTTCTGGCTCATGTGTTGTGTGTCTGTTTGATATGCATATGTTCCAACAATATTCTATATGTAATTATTGTAAAATGTGTTGCTTACTAGGAATATGTATAAGGTAAATTATGTGACACTATTTTATAACCTCATAATTCTCTCAAATAATTACAAGAAATGTCCTTTAGACTCCTTTATTAGTGTATCTGCATTAATTTGTACCTATACATTTTGTTAAAATTATATCAAGCTCTGAATGCATTCTTAGGCAAACTGATCTTTGCCATATGTAATAGTATATATTTAGGGAGTATGCCTATATAGTCAACTACCAAGTGAGATGACATGGACTTAAATTTAATGTGAAGTTAATCTAATTTAGTACCTGAAAATTTGCACCAACTGAAAAATGAAAAAAATTCCATTATGCGTTATTAACAGTAAGTATTTGTCACAAGATATAGTAAATATATTTCTAACTGGCAGTTTATTCTCCTTTTTGTTTGTTTGTTTTGTTATTATTGTTTTGTCTTTTGAGACAGGGTTAGCTAGCTCTGCAGACCACCCTGACCTTGAGTTTACAGAGATCCACCTGCCTCTGCCCCCTGAGTGCTGAAATTAAAGGTGTGCTGCCATGCTCCACCCGTGTTTATTCTCTTTTGTATTAATTTTATAGTTTAGCTATAACCTCATTGTATTTATATTACATATTTTCTCTGTAAAGTTCTTTTTACCTACTTATAGCATCTTTTATTCTGTGGAAATTATTTTTGCTTTATTTTACTATGTGTGGCATTCAATTTAATAATCATCTGTTTTGCCTAATATTTTATTTTTAGAAATACCATCTATAATTCACATTTTTAAAATGTATGTTTTTGGTTTTCATCATAGTCACCATTTTTATTTTAAAAATATTTCCCCTTCATATGTATAAAACTAATGGAATATGAAAGAATATGTTTGAAACAATAACAATGGACTCCGGAGTCTTGAAGTCAACTTCATCGACCTCAGGTGACAACTGAGTGTGTCTGACAGTGCTGTCCTGGCAGAACTGAGAGGAGTGCCATGGAAGTATACAGAGATCAAGGCTATGAAGACATCCAGTGACAACATTTCATTCTCAAGAAAGTGGTTCTTGAGCTCACAGTGCAGAACAAAGAGGATTGATGAAGGGAAGATGAGCCTTTTACTGGAAACAACACATGCACATGTGATATAAAATAGAAAGTGTCTGTGTAATGCACTATACAGTGATGGAAAGCTCTGCTGTGAAGCTCAGTCTGTAAACAAGAAAGTGAACTGATGTTTTCTCTTTTTTTACTTTTTTTTATTATTGTTAAAAGAAAAATTTACATTTACTCCCCTTGTTCCCGGCCCTCCCACTCCCCACTACCCCACCACCCTCCCCCTGCTTCCTTAAGATGGTGCAGGATACCTTGCCCTTTGGGAAGCCCAAGGCCCTCCCCCCTCCATCTCGGTCTAGGAAGATGTGCATCCATATAGAATAAGTTCCCAAAAAGCCAATACATGCAGAAGAGCTATGTCCGAGTGCCATTATCATTGGTTTCTCAGTCAGTCCCCACTGGCAATCACATTCATAGGGTCTAGTTAGGTCATATGCTCATTCAGTCTTGGTCCAGCTGGATTCGATGAGCTCCCAATAGATCGAGCACACTGTCTCTGTTGGTGGGCCAGTCCCTCACGGTCCTGACTTCCTTGCTCATCTTCTCCCTCCTTCTGCTCTTCCAATGGACCTTGGTAGCTCAGTCCCTTGTTCTGATGTGAATGTGGGTCTCTGGCTCTATCTCCATCCATCATGCGAAATTTCTATGGTGACAATTAAGATATTCAACAAAGTAACTATGGGGCAAGTTCAGTTCAGGCACCCACTCCTCTGCTGCCCGAGTACCTAACCGGGCGGTGGTGGCGCATGCCTTTAATCCCAGCACTCGGGAGGCAGAGGCAGGTGGATCTTTGTGAGTTCGAGACCAGCCTGGTCTACAAGAGCTAGTTCCAGGACAGGCTCCAAAGCTACAGAGAAACCCTGTCTCGAAAAAACAAACAAAAAAAAATTAACTGATATTTTCTAAATACCTGTAGTTAGCATCTACTTTAAAGTCATTTACTTTTTATCTCAGTTAAGGTTTCTATTGCTGTGAAGAGACACCATGACTACGGCAACTCTTACAAAGAAAAATATTGAATTGGGGCTCGCTTACAGATCAGAACCTTAGTCCATTATTATCATAATGAGAAGCATGGAGACACACAGGCAGACATGAAACTGGAGAGGAACTGAGAGTTCTACATCTAGATCAACAGGCAGCAGGAAGAGAGAGAAACACTGGGCCTGGTTTGAGCTTCTGAAACCTTGGCGCCCACCCCAAGTAACACACTTCTTCCAACAAGGATACACCTACTAATAGCTCCTCTCCCTGGGAGCTTACAGGGTCATTTCATTCAAACCACCACAGTCCTTTAATCCAACATCTCTACTTTGTAAAACACCATTATTATTTTGATTTCATGAATAAAGGGAATGAGGACAAGAAATAAATGCCATGACAATGATCAAATAAAGTTTGCATGTATAAATAAATTATTTGTTCTTTCAACTAACTTATAATGTTCAATAATTACATATTAGAATCACTATCTTAAAAATATCCTAAATTATTAATGTCTCCTATTTTTTGTTGGTGTTGTTTTGTTTTATTTTTTGAGACAGGATTTCACTGTGGCTTTGGAGTCTGCACTGGAACTAGCTCTTGTAGACCACGCTGACCTTGAACTCACAGAGGTCCACCTTTCACTACCTCCTAGTGCTGGGGTTAAAAGCATGAACCACCAACACCCGGCTATCTCCTATTTTAGACTAGCTAAGTATTTATTTGTTGGCTGTTGTTTCCATTTGAATAAATATATATTTCTTATTTTTTATCTAATATATTTTCATAATTTGAAATTATCAAGTAAAATAAAACTCAAAACAATTTTATAAAGATGTGCTTTTTTAATTTAAGGAAATTCATGCTGAAATAATTTTCTAGGATAATTTAAAAGCTAGATGTGTACAGTACCACAGGTCCATTAAGTTTTATTCAGTGGATACTGAAATAATACACTTTTAAATAGGTAATATTTCTCCAAGAATATAGTTTGTTTGGAATCAGCTAGAGTGGAAATAAAAGAATCACTTGTTATCAGTGCAAATAAAAGTGATCATGATTATACAAACAAGATGGGATTATATGGCAGGAAGATTAAGAACACTGCAGTAACTTCCCAACTCTACTGCTATCCATCATAATCAACTCAGGTAGCTAGAGTGTGTAAGGTCCTGTGACATAGCTCTATTTTCTTACTTGAAATAGCATTTGGGACAAGCAGAGTCATCAGTATCTATACCAGCTTTTTATTCTGAGATTCTTCCTTCCTCTCTGGGCATTCATTTCCTGTTTAGTGAGTACTTAAAGTGCATAAACCTATTCCCCATACCCGGTCACTTTGCCCAGCCTTGATACAAAGGGAAGTGCTTAGTCCTACCTTAACTTGATATGCTATGCTTCCTTGACACCCATTGGAGGCCTGCCCCTTTCTGAACAGAAACAGAGGAGGAATGAATGGGAGTGGGACAGAGGAGGGAACAGGAAGAGAGGAGAAAAGAACACTACAGTCAGGATGTAAAATAAATGAAAATTTTTAATTAATAAAAGAAAATGAGATAAAAAATGTACACGCCACTATAAGGAGTTGTCATGCTGCTCACAGGAATATTTGCCAATGCACAAAAATGCAAACATGAAGGAAGAACGCTCATGCAATCATAATTGTACATTATACCTCATTTGTGGTAAAAATAGCATTTCATTTTTATATGAAAATAATTTGGTTTTTATCAAAATGTAATTTATATCTTGTACTTAAAATCTCTACCTTTGATAGTGTCCATTAGTACTCTGAATAGGGATTCATCCTCTGCCACGGAGGAAGCTGCTGCTGCTGGTGCCTTGTTTCCTTCTGGAGCTACCATTCAGCATCCTCCCCATTTCACCGCTGAGAGACACAGATGACCCTGGTTGAGAATGCCAAGATGTAGGCAGCCAGGCTGTGAGGCTCTCACTTCCTGATGTACACAATCTCACAAATCCCCCAAGCCTCCACCCTCACCACCGCAGAGCATTGTAAACGAGTGACATCAAGCTGTAATCCCAGCTGTCCCTAACATTTCCCTTAAACATTTTTGTCCTAACTGGAAGAACCTGCCCCAGCAGAATAATGGATCTTCCAATTTAGGAAAGAAAAGCTCATTGTATTTCTCTGGATGGTATTTTTTTTCCTTAAATTCAATGAGCAGAGAAAAAACGGGATTTTGTTGTTTTTTTGTTATTCTTTACAATTCTCCTGAGGCATTTGAGTCCAGTGCAGGATCAGACTGAGTAGCTTAATATGTTTTGAATCTAAATTCCTTTATTCCACATGCCAACTAGTCCAACTAAATATACAGATTTTTATATTTTTATATTCAGTCAAACCGCCAACACTTATCCTTCTCCATTCTTGGAAAACACAAGTCCTGGGAAGGTTCCTACTGCTGAGACCAAAAATGGATGCATTTACTTTCCTGAAGG
Organism: Dicrostonyx torquatus; assembly: GCA_028555095.1. Lineage (NCBI taxonomy): Eukaryota > Metazoa > Chordata > Mammalia > Rodentia > Cricetidae > Dicrostonyx > Dicrostonyx torquatus. Next base: position 304,578 of record JAQHUG010000270.1, on the reverse strand, counting down.
AGGCTAGGTGTCATTTTCTCTCTGGTCCATTTCTCCATTCTCTCCACTAATCAAAATCTTGAATGACTCTCAGAATCATCTCAGGGTCTTCTTTCCTGGGGTAGTTATGAGCAGAAAGGTTCTGATTGTGAAACTGGCAGATTTTTCTCTGTCCTAACCCAAAGATTTGGATTAAAATGTTTACCTCATCTGTTTCCAGCTACAAGGTAATTGGGGAAATATGCAGCATTACACAGCCCAGTTTCCCTACTAACTACTCTTGAGCTGTTTCTAACAAGAATGCTATGAATTTGACATTGAAAATAGCGTTTGGTAGTAAATACCCTGGTCACTAACATTAAGAAAGCTTAGCTTTAAAAACATTTCCAAATTTTATTCTATATTTTACTATTTTTGAACTATTTCCAATAGTAATGGCTAAAGAAACTCGATCTTGTGCTAGGCATCCAAGTTGGCACCTGCTAGCCTTTTGTCTTTGTTCCCAGAGATAAGTTCCCAACAGCCCTGACTCCTTGATCCCCAGCCGGAAATGTATGGCTGTGGCCATCTACGCATTATGACTAACTGCTGATTCTGACTTCTGTAACTTGCTTCTACAGATATTCAAGTACTGTTTTGAGGTCACCTTGACCATCTAATCTTGGCAGAATAAAATAACTCTTGAGGTTTTTGCCTATAAATGCCCTTCCTTCACCCACCTCTGGGTGGCACATCTCTGGTTGGGTAAGACTGTGACCCTGCCAGCACTTTTAATAAATTTGGCTAATTATAATCTGAGATAAGTCTGGTGGTCTTTCCCTATAGGATCTCATACCCCATAACAAGTTCCTTTACATTTTTAATCTCTTTGAATTTTTATTTTATCACTTAAATTTGTAAATCTTTGATAGTAAATTCTGAATTTTTATATTGAATAATGGAGTTGAAAGGCCAATCTGTGCTGTGCCAAGTAAAATTATCAGATAATTTGAATATAAAAGACGTGAATATGAGGCCAGGCAGTAGTGGTGCATGCCTTTAATACCAGCACTTGGGAGGCAGAGGCAGGCAGATCTCTGTGAGTTTGATACCAGCCTGGTCTACAGAGCCAGTTCCAGGACAGGCTCCAAATCTACACAGAGAAACTCTGTCTTGAAAAAAGTGAATGTGATATTCAATTGCTGTGCCATCTTAGTTAACTGATTTTCTGATCTTTGTTTTCCTTAATGCTGTACTTTATAAGCCATTACCCTACCTACAGCAGATTCAGCAGAGAGAGAAAAATCAAGTATATGTCAATACTTTGATACAAAACACAGTTTCTATGCATGTTGACATATTTGCTATTACCTTTCAGGGCTCTCTGTGTTCTTATTATGAAACCACTATAATTAAAATGAGTGAATTAAAATGGAAACAATTGGAGCCCCATAAGTGTGAAGAAACAAAGGGTCATTTTATGTGCTTTCTTAAATTCTGCTTTTGTTTCTTTGTAATTAACTCATCACAGAGCCGAATGGGTTAACTATGCTTTCTGTGTCCTTGATATTTTTACACTGGTAGACCTTACTGATGAGAATGGAGGCTTCCTCTACAGGCTAGCTAATTTATGAAGCTACTGCCTTGCCTGAGAACATGGCTTTCATGTGGAGACCCACTAATTCAGAGTTTATACCACCAACTGTATCATTGAGCAAGCAAACCAATGTTTTATTTGCTTTAAGTAATCACAGGGCCAGGAGAAAGAAGCTGGAGACCTGTAAAACTTCCACCTCTTCCCAGAGACTCAGGGGCCACTATGGTTGAGGAAGTAAGTTGGAAGAGCCACATGTCAGGGAGATACTGATTATAGCAAAGTCTTTGGGGATGGCAAGAGCCTTGTACATGTGAACTTACCAGCAGCTTGGCTTGCCTGCAAAAGATCAAGTCAGGCTAGTTCTATCATGAAGTTGGTCGGGGCTCAAGAGCCCCACCCCTGACTGACTATTGACATGATTTTCAGAAGTAGAAGAGTAATAACTCTTTATGTGTAACCCCTTAATAGATTACTACTCTCTAGTGGATGTCTCATAAATATGTGGACAGCACCAATGATCTCAGCAAAGTTTATATATTAAAAAGAAAAAAGACACAAAGTTCAGAGGGAGTATAGAAGTGTGTGTGAATCTGAAAAGGCTTGGGAAGGTGTCTAAATGAATATTATCTAAATATTTTGTATACATGTATAAAGTTGTCTCAAACAGTTGAAAAAAATTGTTTTGAAAAAAGTATGCTGGTTTATCTACCAAAAAATGTGGATATATTCAAATAGCCAATTTACCAAAAAATGACATAATGTTAGTATTCTCATATGTTAGAATGCTTTGTTGTATCAAGCTTCTCATTCTAAAGCTAAAGCAACCCATAGTCTTTAAAAGATGTAGATTATTAATAAATAAAGACATGCAGTTAAATGTCACCTTCCAATTTTTTATTTTTTTAATTTATTAGATTAAAAAAATACCAATCCAAATTCCCACTCCCTCCTCTCCTCCCCTTCCTTCCACATATCCTCCCACCCCACCCCCATCTAATCCTCAGAGAGGTGAAATGTCCAAGGCCCTCCCTGCTACTTCTAGGCTGAGCAAGGTATACATCCAAAGAGAACAAAATCCCAAAAAGCTAGTACATGCAGTAGAGACATATCCCAGTGCTACTGCCAGTGGTCTGTCAGTCTGCCCCAGCCATGCAACTCTCACCCATATTCAGAGAAACTAGTGTGGTTCTATGCTTGTTCCTTTCCAGTTCAGCTGGAGTTGGGGAGCTCCTAGTAGCTCAGGTAGACTGTTACCCTTCATGGTCTTGACCTCAAAATTTTTAATTCTTAAAATTAAGAAAATGTTGAGAAGACAGCATTTTTTAGCCAGTTGTAGAGTCCCTAAAGTTTGAAAGTTCTCTCTGTATGAAAATCTACATGAGTGGTAAATTTTGAACAATCATGAACAAAGAACAATAATTTGTAAAAGGCGATGTCCCATCAGATAGGAAAAAAAGAAAAAGAGGTAGAAAAATGTGAGAGGCAGGAGAAAAAAATTGGGTGTGAAGAATCTGACACAGAGAGAAAAGGTGTGTGTCTTTATCTCCACATCTTTCAAGAGGGCTGGAGTTTTTAATGAATGCCTTCTATCACTGCCTGCTCTGCTGAGCAGTCATAGAACAGCAAATTCTAAAGATTCTGGCTGTAAAGATGGATATATGATGAATTTATTGCCTGCCAACAGACCCTTTGTAGTGAAGAGTAAGCAATGAAGCACAGAGACCCTGAAAGATCTGATACAGCTATGGATGCTCGCTGGAAAACACAGACCCAGCACCACAAGAACAGCAACAAAAGAAGACAAAATGAATTCTATCCTGCTGGAACCAATGCAGTATACCAATGGGACCCAGCAGACTGAGCCAACAGTACCACAGGCCTATGTAGGTGTCCTCTCTACAGTAACCAAGTTTGAAATGACATTTCACTCGATGGTTATATCTAGCCTTCAGTGCTCCTAAAGTCATCTTCACAAAACCATTGTGAGAATAGAAAGAGCCTGAAAACAAGTCTGGGCCATGAATTATGAGAACGTCAAAGTGACTGAAAGCATCACAATTTGTCTCCTTTATACCCAAACAATCCATCTTTTGAATTTCACCAGGGATGTTGATTTTATCTTGTATGAACAAGTGAAAATACAATGTCTGTAGTCTGGATGTATGCTATAAGAGATGAGTCTATTTTCAATATCAAAATGCTACCTATTCATGTTTGTGGAATGTCTCAGTGGGATAGAGTTTGTGATGCATTAGCAGGAAGGCCTAAGTACATAGCCCCAAGTCCAAGCTATGCATGACCACATACACTCAGGTCTCCACCAATGTGGAAGGTGGACATAGCAGGATTTCTGAGGTTTAAAGGCTACTGGCCTACCTCCAGATCCAGTGAAATATGCTCTATATGTTATTTATTCATTTATAACTACTGCTGAGTGCTTGGCAACATTATTAAACTTTCAAACATGACTACAAACAGAAAATCAGAGTTAAAACCAAGAAATGCAGACAAGCATCAAGATTTGGAAAGAGAGATTTACAAGATTTAACATTAAAGGAAAGCACGGGAGGCCAATTCTGATAAGAATTGTGAAGAATAATAGGGGTAGAAGAAGGAGAAGAACTCCAGCTCAAAGGCACAGAAAATATATTCAACAAAATTATAGAAGAAAATTTTCCCAACCTAAAGAAGGATATTCCTATGAAAGTTCAAGAAGCATAC
>JAQHUG010000270.1:252748-264379 GCA_028555095.1 Dicrostonyx torquatus | reverse complement strand
TCTAATTCCAAGCCTGTTATTAAGAGTACAATCCAGAATTCCTGGAGTTTCTGTCATATGCCATGAGTCAGTTGATATGAGACAGAAAATAAACTGAAATTAAAAAACATATTTCCTTTTCTTTGTATCTATCATGACTTTCATTGATATGTGTAATTAATGTTTTCAGTTTTCTACAATGCATAATGATTTTTTTTGCAGCAACTTTTGAGGTTTCCGAAAAGAGGATGACAGCACCAGATTTTGGCCTCATTTTAGTAACTTTGAATTGTCTTAACCTATGTTGTAATTCCAGGAAAAGAAGATAGGACACATTGACAATACCTTCATCTGGCTAATACGATGCAGGCCACAGATAACACTGCTACATTTGGATACCATTCGCCAGGATGATTTCTACTTGGACAGCTGATATGGATCCTCTAGACTTAATGTCGTCCCCATGGCAGCAAGAAGTAGCTTTAGAGAACAACGTCCCTTATCCCGGAAAATTTTGCCCTCCGACTTTGGGACTTTATTTAGGGGTTGATTATGCCTTCCATATACTTAAGAGATGGGGGAGGTATAATGGATTGATATTTTTATTGTTTGTAAGTTTATGTTCGATGTGTGTTCCCATTGTATATAGCTATACTAGAGTTAGAATGATCTTATTTAGACAAAAGGGGGAGATGATGGGGAACGGTTTTAGCCTATCAGGCTAATAGCCATGCCACGCCATTAGCCATTAGCTAACTATTCCGCCCCTAATTAGCCATTAGATAATTATTCGGGTTGGACCATCAGGTCCCAATTAAGTATAAAAGGTTTGGTCCACGTGGGAAATGCTCTCTCTCTGCGGATCGTGGGTTGGTGAGCGTCTTCAGAGAAGCACGGATCCAAGGTCTGGTATTACAAATCTGCTTGTGTTCCTTACTCCTATTAAAGTGTATGTCTTAAAGATAGCTGGCTTGGGCAATAATTAATTGAATCTCACAACTGATAATCACTATGTTGGAGAGATGCTCTATCACTCACAGTAAATAAAATCTTCAGGAACCACAGTTGTTTCCAAAGCAACTCAAATAACTTACAGAGAAAAATCTGCATCTTTTTTGAATTCTTATAGAGGAATAAAGTCCCTGGATAGAAATGAATACTTTTATTTTACTTGATTATTAAACAATAAAAATAACTTGGAAATATAAAAGAGCTGTCATAAAATGAAGTCTATTTTTTCTTATATGGAACTTAAAATGCTCTATAGATCCTCTTCTTCAAAGGCAAAATAATTCCTGAAACCACAAGCTTTTCACTTAAACTGATGTTTTATAAAAAGGTGGGCCTCTCTCCTTGGCCTCCATTCAGAGACACCTCTGACACAGGCCTGGCATCAGTGGTTTTCTTTAGTATGGATGCAAATTCCATAACCCATTTCTTCTATCTGTAACTCTAAAACCAGAAACACAAGGCTGAAGCTGCCACCAGTGATATTGCTGTGACTTAAGGTAGATTGAGTCCTAGTTTTTTTTTGAGAAATTGCCATACTAATTTCCAAAGGGGCTGTTTTTTTTTCTTTTAGCTTACTTATATGATGAAATACATTGACGGATTTTCATATGTTGAACCATCACTGCATCTCTGGGATGTAACCTACCTGATCATGGGGACCAATTGCATTCAAAGTACCACATAGGGGATAACAGAGACTGAACCAAAAACCAGGGAGCCTGCATGGACTTGACCTAGGCCTTTAATATGTGTATGATAGCTGTGAAGTTTGGTCTTCTTATGGGACTCCTAACAGTAGGAGCAGGGACTCTCTCTGACTCTTTTGTTGACTTTTGGAACCCTATTCCTCATACTGGGCTACCTTGTCCAGCCTTAATACAAGGAGATGCGCTTAGTCTTACTGCAACTGACATGTTGTGCTTTGCTTATATCCATGGGAGGTGTGTTCTTTTCTGAATAGAAATGAAAGACTGGATGGGGGTATGGGAGGGAAGAAGGGAGGGGAAACTTTGGTCATGATATAAAATATACAATTTAATAAATCGTGAAATCTGGAGTGAAGTTGCATGGATGAAGCTAGTATATGTAAATATTGAACAAGTCACTTTTATGTATTTGCAATTCAGTCAATCAGTAAAATGGGACTAAAATTATTTCTACTGTAGAAATGTTGGGATATATAAGTTGCCATATAGACATATTTAGAATAATTTCTCAAAGCTCAGACATATTCATCAATATGAAGATAGGAGTGAGATAAGGAAGAAATAGTGTGTTTTCTTAATCTTCCTATGTATTAAGTTGTCAAACCTGGAGCTGATACTACTCCAAATCAAGAATGGATATTATTACAAAACTTAATACAGTGTTCACATAGAGAATACTGTCCTTAGTCAAAAGTGCCTACATGTTAATCTTCACTGCAACTTGGTCATTATCCTGACATGGTATCAATCTCTCCAGCTCAAGTTTTCTGGAAAAATATAGTGTAAAATCTACTTTTATAAACTTCTTGGCTCACTGTTCCCCTCCAGGTGAGGGAATGGCTTCACTTCTAGAGGAGAGGATAAGGTCTGGAGCAACACAAGCACATCCATGTTCTATTGGCATGAGTAGATTAATAGTTACAAAACTTCCTGTTGTGGCCACCATCAAAAAGGAGCAGCCATGGCCCTGTGCTACCCCATGGTTGTGGAACTCAACAAGGGCCACAAGGTGACAAAGAACGTGAGCAAGCCAAGGCACACCTGTCAATGCGGGAGCCTCACAAAGCACACAATTTTTGTGGAGAACACAATTCGGGAGGTGTGCAGCTTCAAGCCCAAGTGGCATGCTACAGAGCTGCTCAAGGTGTCCAAGGACAAGTGCACACTCAAGCTCATCAAGAAGAGGGTGGGAACGCATGTATATGCCAAGGGGAAGCAGGAGGGGCTGAGCAACATCCCCCCACACCGCTCACAATAAAAGTTGTTGTGGCACAAAAAAACAAATAGTTACAAAGAATAAATGTGACCACACTCTTTTATCCAGTCCTCTACATTGATTTCCTCCTGTGCATTCTGCCTTGATTGTTGACAGTGTAGAACAAAATATAGAGGCACACTGTTGTTTCACTTTCACTGTGAGTCCTTCAAAGTAAAGTAGGAACACTTGAGCATAAAAGATAAAAATGTGATAAAATTCTGTGGGTTTTTTTTTCCAAAACATGACATTTATTTGAAAAATTTATGGGATGTAATGAAGCATCAGTCTTCAAGATAAAATAAAATTAAAATGATCATTGTCTATCCATATTTAGAAAATGCTTATGTTGGTCTTACTGTCATACTAGACGGAGATTAAGCATTTCCTACACAAATGGGAGGTTAGGTAGGAAAACATGGCGATGAGCAACTGAGAATCACAGACAGGGTTACAGTGAACGTTTGTCTTCATGTCTTGCCAACGGGTGTGTTATAGGGCCAGGTGGACAAATGATGTTCATGAGAACTATTAGTTGTTTTTACTTTAGCTACATCATATATATCTGAGAAAGACTGTTGCACTAGCAACTGGAAAACTGTTCTTTTAAGTTATGAAAATTTGAGAAAACTGCAAAGAATCTTCCAAAGGGTATGAAGAAAAGCACTGAGGAAGAGAGTTGGTTATGCTGATGTTTGTTTTTAAGATTTCGAAGAATGAAGGAATTGTCCATTTTGCATGGATATATAATCTTGAACTTGAAATATTGATTATTTTCTATTTTTTGATTTTTTTCAAAGCAGTGTATCTCTATGTATAGCCCTGGCCATCATGGAAATTACAGAACAGGATGACCTTGAACTTAGAGATCTACCTGCCTCTGTCTCTCAAGCACTGGGATTGAAAGCATGGGTGCCATGCCTATCAAATTACATGATTCTATTTTGCAAGATATATGGTATGCCAACAATACATATCAACTATAAATCAACTACCAAAACTTCATTGCAAACCACTAAGGGTCAGGGACAGGGTCAGGGTCAGAGTCACAGTCAAAGTTACTGTCAGGTTAGGGGTTAGGAGTCAGGGTTGTTGTCAGAGTCAGAGGGAGGGTCATTGTCAGGGTCCAAACTGTAGTAAGAGGAGGAACAGCGGGCTGTGTCCTGCCCAGCTCCTTGTGCCAGTGGGCTAGCTTACATTTGAAATAACCACATGAAAACCATATTCATTTAAATTACTGCCTGGCGCATTATCTCTAGCCTTTGCTTGGCTAACACTTACATCTGATTCAGCCGATTTCTAAAAGTCTGTGTGTCACCACGAGGTGGTGGCTTACCAGATGATTCTAATGTACGTCCGTCTCGAGTAGGAGCACCATGGCGTCTCTCTCCCTGACTCAGTCTTCTTCCCAGCATACTGTTCTTTTTTCCCTGCCTATCTAAGTACTGACCTATCCTACAGACCAAGGCAGCTTCTTTATTAACCAATGAAAGCAACGCAAAGTACAGAAGAACCCTCCTACACCATTTCCCCTTTTTCTATTTAAACAAAAAAGAAAGGCTTTCATTTTAACATAGTAAAATTACATATAACAAAACAGTTATCAAGTAAGAATTACAGTTAAAATATTTATGTCTATTTTATCTTTTATCATAACTAAGGAAAACTATAACTACAACTATCCATTCTTCAACTCCATCAAAGACTCCAGAAGGATATAATATTACCTAAGTAAACAAGAAGCAAGCAATTTCCAAAACTCTAGAAATGACAGAGACATCTCGATACCTGTACAGTCACCGAAAGTTCTTTTGTACCGTTGGGGCATCCATCTTCAGCCTACAGGCCCATAGCATCCAGCATATATTTCCATGAAGCAGGAAAACTCAAAGATAGTTCAGTCACTTTCTTTTGTATCCTGCAGAATGTCTCACAGACTCTTTTATGAAGCAGGAACCCTGAAGGATCATCTCACCTTTAGGCAAGTTCAGCAGTCTTCTTTCTGTGGGTTCTTTGTGTCCATTTAAGCAGTCCAGACAAGAGCAGTTTCTTGCCTAAATGTCTAGCAAACTCCATAAGGAGCCTCTTCGATGCCCATTTTCCTCAAGAAGTAGCTTGGTGCTGCTAGGAGCAGATGTGTCTCACTATCATGAAAGCCCTAAGTTATTAAAACATTAAATGCCATATTCTTAGTCTTTGAAAGATATGAAGAATGTCTATCTAACTGAAATATATCTCTATATATGTAGAAAATCTAACTAACATGACTACAAACTTAATTATTATAGATGATTATCCATTAACATCTTATATTTCCTAATTGTACATTACATTTTTAAATGAACTATACAATCACAATACCTTTATTAAGAGCAGAAATATGCATATATATAGCAAAATTAACCTTAAATTTATGTCAACAAAGCAAAATTTATATCACTGCAAATTATTCATGTCCATATCCTCTCACCCTTTAAATATAAAAAAAAATATAAACAATATTTGGGAATATGGACAAAGTTATTTCTCTCCAAACTTCTTCTTGCTGTATGGGGACATTGCTAATTAGCTCTTTCACGGTATAACCTGTGTGGCAGGTACATCTCAGTTGGCATTTGAGTGAAATAATTTTCTGAAGGTATTCATGGTGACCTTTCAGGATGGCATGGTCTATCATACCAGATTGGTATAGGAGAAGTCCACAGGTTCTCATCTTCTATGTAAACAAAAGAAGAACCTCTTTCCAAAAGCATCACATTCTTAGACTAAAATTGTGAAGCAATAACACCTTTATAATATCCATGTTGGTTTAGCTTGGCAGCCCATATAATGAGATGTCTCTTTGTACTTAGCTCCTTTACAGTGAAAAAAATTAAAGAAAACACAATAAAATACGTAATCCAGACATTCTGTGAATTTTCCCTGTTTATGTGGCTTATTTATTTTTTTAATCTATAACTATCTGTAGTCCATCTCTTTAAAGACTTTACCTTTTTTGAGGCATTAAGTTTATTTTATGACTCTATATATATTTTTTTAATTCTCCCAAGCCTATGTACATTTATTTAACAGTATGATCCATTTAGAGGTCTTTTATTTCTGAATTTGTCCCATTGTGAATTTGTAATTCTTTACTACCCAGGAGCATTTCTCAAAATGTTAAGTAGTTCTTAAAAACTTTGGCTTGCGCCATGTAGGGGTACGCCTGTTTCATGCTCAGTCTAAATTTTTAAGTGCACTGTTGTTATGATAATTACAATCCTGCCTGAGATTAGCAAGCACAGTTCAGCATGGTGGAGCCGAGCTGCTCTTGCCTCAGAGCCAGTATAACCTCTGAGCTGCACACAATATTCCAGGCACACTGCAGGAACACAGAGAGTCCACATTGTCATCAAGCAAGCAAATCATAGCATTTTAGTCAGAAAAACCCATTCAAAGGCTCTGTCCCCCACAGGAGCCAGAGGCCATGCTGGTGGCACAGACCAAAATGCCCCATTTTAAAACTGCAGCAGCTTTTTATCTGTTGCTTGCTGAGGCAGGAAATCTCTCTTAAAGGAGCTATGGCATACCATCAGCTGTGGTAAACTTTATATTTGTGTCTAGAATTTCTTATAAAGCACCCTCAGGTTTTACGTGGAGTCAGTAGACCACACTGAGGTGCCAAACTGTTGTAAAAGGGTGCGAAGGGCTGTGTCTCACTGAGGAGTGTGGCCCTTTGTTCCCAGCACCTGGCTCCCAGCGGCGGCCGCTAGCTTATACCTGAAATAACCACATGAAAACTGTATTCATTTAAATTACTGCCTGGCCCATTATCTCTAGCCTTTGCTTGGCTAACTCTTATATCTGATTCAGCCGATTTATAAAAGTCTGTGTGCCACCATGAGGTGGTGGCTAACCAGATGATTCTAACGTATATCCATCTTGGGTAGGAGTATCATGGCGTCTCTCTCCCTGACTCAGTCTTCTTCCCAGCATACTGTTCTTTTTTCCCTGCCAATCTAAGTGCTGGCCTATTCTACAGGCCAAGGCAGCTTCTTTATTAACCAATGAAAGCAACACAAAGTACAGAAGAACCCTCCTACATTACATAATCATGGTCTGGAATAGGGTCAGGGTTATAAAATCAGGGTTGGGTTAAGGTTAGAGTTAGAGGGGTTAGGGTGTTAGGGTTAGGATCAGTAGAAGACTCAGGGTCAGGATGGTTAGAGTTACACAAAAGGTCAGGGTTACAGTAAGAGATTTAGTGTTATCGTTAGAGGTTATGGTTAGAATTCACAGTTAGGGTAAAAGTTAGTGGTGTAGGAGGTCCTCATGGCATATGTATAGTGTGTGTGCCAGGGCTGCTAGGCACTGAGGGAAGAGGCACCGTCAGTGCCACCCGGGGACCCGTTAGAGCAGAAGCTCAGCCACTGCCTCTATAGTCACAGGGATCCTGGCAGGTGAAGCGGGAACCATGTCAAAGTGGTTCTGGAGCAGCGTCGTGTGCACTGACTGCAGCGGCCCGGACCCTTCCTCGACATCAGTAAATAGGGTAACATTTATATGTGATGAATGTTGCAATGTTCTTCAGAGTCGAGGGCACCATATCCTCCAAGTAAGGCATCTTAAGCACACACCATGGCCTTCGACACTGCTTCAGATGATTGAGACTTTGTATAACAGTGGTGCTAATTCTATATGGGAGCATTCTTTGCTGGGCCCCATGTCTATTATGAGTGGAAGACAGAAAGCTAATATGCAGGATAAAGTGAACCCCAATAAAGCAGAATTCATCAGAGCCAAATATCAGATGTTAGTGTTTGTCTACCAATTGCCCTGCCATGGAGATGACAGTGTGACTGCCAAAGATCTTAGTAAGAAATTCCATTCAAGTGTGAGACCAGGGAACCTTGAGACCTGTCTAAGACTGTTATCTCTAGGAGTCCAAGCCAACTTCTTTCATCCTGAAAAAGGAAGCACTCCACTCCATTTCTCCTCCAAAGCAGGACAGATTTTATAGTCTGAATTAATGGCAGTATAGGGAGCTGAAAGGAAGGTAATATGAGCTGGCTGAGCGCCTTGTGGAAATACAGGATGAGCTGACTGACAGACTGGCCTTTTACCTCTGCAGTAGGAAACCAGATCACAAAAATGGACAGCACTTTATAATCCCTCAAATGGCAGTGTGCTGCAGAAAGTTTTTCTTGACTCAGCAGCTGTACCAAAAAGAAAAAAAAATCATACAGTTTTAAACGCTGGCTTACTGGGCTATGCTCCTAGTGCAACCTCTGTCTCCTGTGGGAGACAGAGAATTTGGATGCGGTTTTGTGAGGAAAGTGCTACAGCTTGCTTGATGGCAGTGTGGACTGCTGTGTGCCTAGAGCTGTGCTCGCCTCAGGGGCACCAAATGGCTCTGAGGCAGGAAAATTCACAGAAAGTCTGGATTATGTGTATTATTGTGTTTTCTTTAAATTTGTTGACTGTGAAGGAGCTAAGTATAGAGAGACATTTCATTATATGGGCTGCCAAGCTAAACCAGCATGTATATTATAAAGATATCTTGACTTCAGAATTTGGGTCTAAGAATATTATGTTTTGGAAAAGAGGTTCTTCTTTTGTTTTCACAGAGGATGAGTCCCTGTGGATTCCTTCTAGACCAATATGGTATGATAGACCACGCCCTCCTGACAGGTTGCTGTGAACACCCTCAAAAATTACTTCAATCAACTGGTGACTAAGATGAACTTAGCATATAGAATACACCAAAAAAGACCTAATTAGCAGTGTCCCCATACAGCATGGAGAAGTTTGGAGAGAAAAAACTGCGCCCATATTCCCAAATATTGTTTGTAAATGCTTTTACATTTAAAGGGGGATATGATACATATATGAATAATTTATATTGGTATAAATTTTGCTATATTTATATAAATTTAAGGTCAATTTTGTTATATGTATTTGTATTTCTGATCTTGATTAAGGTATTGTGATTGCGTAGTTCATTTTAAAATGTAATGTATAATTAAAAAATATAGGATGTTAATTGATAATCATCAATAATAGTCAAGCTTGTAGTCATGTTAGTTCGATTTTCTAGATACATAGAGATTATATTTCAGTTAGATAGGCATTCTTCATATCTTTAAAAGACTACAAAATATGGCATTTAATGTTTTAATAACTTAAGGCTTTTCATGACAATAAGACACATCTGCTCCTGGCAGCACCAATCTACTTTAAGAGGTAGATGGGCATCGAAAAGGTTCCTCATGGAGTTGGTTAGCCATTTGGGCAAGAAATTGCTCTTGCCTGGACTGTTGCATAAACTGGACAAAAAGAACCTGCGGAGAGAGGACTGCTGAACTTGACTAAAGGTGAGGTGATCCTTCAGGGTTCCTGTTTCATGAAAGAGTCTGCGAGACATTCTGCAGGACACAGAAAAAAGTGACTGGACTGTCTTTGAAATTTCCAACTTTATGAAAAAGTCTACTGGATACTATGGGCCTGTAGGCTGAAGATGGATGCCCCAAAGGTACAAAAGAACTTTGGGTGACTGTCCAGGCAGCAAGATGTCTCTGTCATTTTTAGAGTTTTGGAACCTGCTTACAATGTACTTCCTGTTTACTTAGGTAATATTATATCCTTTTGGAGTCTTTGATGGAGTTGAAGAATAGATAGATAGTTATAGTTTTCCATTGTTATGATATAAGGTAAAATAGGTATAAATATTGTAACTGTAATTCTTGCTTGATAACTGTTTTGTTATGTAATTTTACTATGTTAAAGTGAAAGCCTTTTTTGTTTAAACAGAAAAAGAGAGATGGCATAGGAAGTCCTTCTGTATTTGTGTTGCTTTCATTGGTTATTAAAGAAACTGACTTTGCCTAGTTGATAGGGTAGAACTCAGGTAGGAGGGGAAGACAGACAGAATTCTGGGAGGAAGAAATCTGAGACAGGCAGATGCAATGAAGCTCCTGCCTGAGACTGCCACTGATGCTGGATAGGATCTTTCCCGGTAAGCCGCGACCTCGTAGTGAACACACATTGGTAGAAATGGGTTAGATCAGGATGTGAGAGTTGGCCAAGAAGAGGCTAGATATAATAGGCATATCCTACCTGAGTTTATATTTGTGTGTGTACATGTGTAGATCTATGTTTGTGTGTGTTCCTGTGTGTGTTTATATGTGAGTACATGTGTATATTTAAGTGTCTGTAAAGGCATACATTTATGTGTGTACATGTGTATATTAATGACTGTACTATCTCCTAGGTGCAATACTACAACTTCTAAAGCATGTAACTTAGCTTTTACTTTTTTATCTATACATTCTTGTGTTACCATAGCTATAGAGGTATTATAAACAAGCTGGTTAACAAAATGGGCAGTTTGCACTTGGTGGGTAAAGGCCTTTGTTAAAAATATTTGCTTGTTAAAATAAGACCCCCCAAAATCTTTTTTTTATTAAGAACCTAATTCAACTCAAGGAGAACTGTTGTCAAAAATCACCATGCCATGTATCATAAAGGTGCACAACCCACAACAAAGGAAGGCAGCAGAAGCAAGAGATCAGAAGAGCTTAAAGAATTAGATAGGATACAATTGGCACAGTAATTTTGAAGTGTCCCATTCTTCTGAATTGAAGGACTCCCAGTCAGCAGCATATATGAAGTGTTCACACAAGCAGTGAGTTCAGATACTGTAGAGAGCTGCGTGGAGCTGCGCCATTAAGATGGCGCCGGCTTCCACCCTCCACCCTCCTGACAGCGAGTGCTGTTTGGGGTATAACTCCTTATTAGGCTATGGCTGGAATTATGCGATCGCTTGTGTATACGTGGACCAATGGGTAGTGCCCACGTAGTTGTCCAGGGTTGGCTGCCCAGGCCTACTTAAGGGCTGGGAGAGGCTTGCCTGGGGAGAGACATCTCTGTCAAAAGGCCTGAATAAACTGCTTAAAGAAGAGCTCCAGTGTTGCATCATCCTTGCTGGTCAAGGTAGCCACGACAACTGGTGGCCCGTATGGGGAATCATCGTGTCTCTCCATGGAACTCAGAACTTTCTGCAGTCAGGGGGTATACCGGTAAGTCCTCGGGAAAGACTGGGGATCCCACGACAAAAGTGGGCTTTTGCTTCTACCTGTAGGTAAAGGAGAAGCAGGGCAGTAGAGCCGTGTCAACAGTGGACAGCTGAAAGGGAAATGAAAGATCGGGACTGTTTAGTGCAGGTTCTGTTACACAAGAGGAATAAAATTGGTGCTTATACCTCGCACCCATTTTTTTCTGGCTCTTAATGAGCTGCTTCGTTCTAAGAACTTGAACCCTAGTCTATCCAAGTCAGATGATTCAGAGGAAGAGACCCTTAGCCCCGCTGATTTTACATCTGAGGAGGAAGATGTGGACCCCACTAACATCAGGGAGTCCCTACAATGTCAAAGATTAGAAAAAGGGTAAAGGAAAAGGAAAGACTCAAACATCATGCCAAGGAAAAGGAAAGTAGGATCCTGTTCCTGTCTGCTCCTTTGGTGCCCTCTCCATACCCGGAGGTAATGGGAGCCAGGGGTGGAACATCCCTTCATCCTGAAGTATGAAGAGAAGTTAGAGTGGAAATGCAGGCTGCATTTCCAGTGTTTCAGGATCCTCAAGGCCAGAGATACCATGAGCTCTTAGATTTTAAAATCATTAAGTCACTGGCAGAGTCTGTTC
>JAQHUG010000270.1:197752-221748 GCA_028555095.1 Dicrostonyx torquatus | reverse complement strand
CAGGCCAGTTCCCAGGGGAAACCTGGGCCTCAGACCAAGGGGAGCCTTGCCCAGGGACACTCTGGAGTGTGGGGCGCAGAAAAGCCGGAGCCAATGTCCCAGCCCTGCCCTGCAAGCCAATTCCCACGGGGAACCGGGGTCGCGCCAAAAAGTGTTATTCCTATTCTATATGCTGTCAGAGGTATCAAATGTTTTCTTTTCCAGGATTTTGCATTTATTTCCCACTCATTGTTTTATTACTATCTTAAACCATTATCTATTCTTGTGTTTTAAATAAAATGCATATAGTTTTATGAAATTGAACTCATTAAATTGAAATATTAAATTTCATTCATTTTAACATTTATTCAGCATTCATCAGTATTCTTTTAATTTTTCTTAAATTTTTGTGGTTCCAGATTAATTCTTTAAATTTCCTCACTGTTTTCTGTTTCCTTGGTGTTTGGCATCCTGTGTAATCATTTTAACTAGACTCTTTGCCAAATGTGTAAGCACTTCTAATTATGCTTTCTACACACTTGTCTCATAATAATGGGAATGCTTTCTGAAAATATTTTAAGAACTCAAGTTCAAAGAAATTTAAAGTAATGGGATTTCTCTGGGTGCAGAATGCTTGCACAGAGCCCTGGGTTTGTTCTCTACTTTCAAACGGGAAAAAATGCATTTATCATAATATCATAAAGTGTTCTTATTTGTCTAATACAGTCTAGTGAAAGGTTGAGAGCATAAAGGAACATGGAAATCTAGAAACTAATAACTAAGGTTATTAAAACATCCCCATGTGAGAGAAGGTGAATTGTGCAAAACAACAATCCAAAGGGTCTGTGTCTGCTCAATTTTGTTCTGTTGGACAAGATGCAGATATGTTGGGAGATAAGTGTTATTACCAAAGAATCAAAAAGCCAAAATGTTAAAAATGTATAAAGTAAATATGTTACAGTAATCTAGTTGATGATTGAAGAAAACAAGGAAAGTTCAGGGCACGACACACACCCATTCTGTACAGTCTGCAGCAGTACAGGCTTGTCCTTGGCATCACACTTTCACCCAGCGTGGCCTCCAATCCTGTGATTTCCACCAATAAGCAATCCGTAGTACATGCTCTATATAGGTACACTTTTACTTAAGTGTGTTCTAAAACAGGAGTCTCTTCTCTTTTTCCGTGTGGATCCCTGGGGCTCAAACTCAGGTCATCAATCTTGACAGCAGTTACCTTTAGCATATGAGCCATATTGCCAGCCCGTGTGTGTGTATGTGTGTGTGTGTGTGTGTGTGTGTGTTTGTGTGTTTGGGGGGGATGCCTTGTTTCAAAATAATGTATCACTATGCAGCCCATTCCCGTCTTGACCTTGCACTGCCACACAGCAGAATGGGCACACTGTTTGTTTGTTTGGAGTTAGTTAACAGCCTATACTTAAATTATGTATAGAGCTGAAATTATAGCTTAGAGTTAGAGCAATTACCTAGTATGGACAAGACCCTGGGTTCAACCTTCATCACCATAAAGTTGAAAAAGGTATTGATCAGCTTTAGAAATGGTGTGGAAAGCTAAATGTCACGATGCCCAGTGTCACTTTAAATCCCAGCAATTAAAAGACAGAGGCAAACAAATTTCTGTGATATTGAGGGCAGTCTGGTCTACATAGCTCCAAACCAGTCAGGGCTATACAGTTCCACCGTGTCTCAAAACCAAACAAACAAGAAACACAGCTACAGAATAAATAACAAAGCAGAGAGAGAGAGAAAGAAGGAAGGAAGGAAGGAAGGAGAAAGGGAGAGAGAGTGGAGGGGAGAGAAAGAGAGAGAGAGAGAGAGAGAGAGAGAGAGAGAGAAATGGTTGTGTGAGGAAACACCTTGTGCTGAGGCCTGTGGACATTTCCCTCCCTCCTTTTCCTTTGCCGTCTCCATCCTGGAAAGAAAGCTCTGGGAATACTAAGGAAGCACTGCACTGCTGAACCGTGTTTGGTGCTGGGACAGGCAGAGATGTGAACAGATATGCCAGTCTGCCATGCAATGGTGCTACAGGATGAATCACTCTCAAATACATGCGTCAGTGCCACCATTCAGTGCCACTGGGACAAAGCACAGGGGCAAATACTTGTGCTCACCTTGAGAATGGTGGTGCTGGGACATGGCAGTTCTGGGACATGACAGTTGCAAACGTCTTCTAGATGATAATTCTGAGACATAGCAGGCATGCCAACAGATCATCAATACCACCACATGGGCAATGTGGGAACATGGTCCATCTGCAAACGGGTGTCTGCTCAGCTCAATGGCAGCACTTAGACAAGGCAGTCCAACAACAAGTATTTCCTATTCCATCAGTGGGTGGAGCTAGGAGGTGACTGTCATGTGAACAGGCATGCTGAGGCCATCCCGTGGTAGCTCTGGGACACAGCATGTACATGAAAAGGAGACCCAAGGCCACCAAATGGTGGTACTGGGGCAGGACAGGTGTAAGAAGAGAAGAGTTCAACTCATTTCTCTGCAGTACTTGGACAACACAGGTATGAGAAGAGGGATCACCACATAGTGGCCCTGAGACATAACAGGCATGCAAACATGTGTTCCCAAGCTGTGATGTGGTCTCACCAGGACACTGCCAGCTGGTGAAAAGGTATGCCCAGACTTTCATGTGGCGGTGCTACTCCAGCCAGTGATGCTGTGTGGCAGCAATGTGAAGAGGCAGGCATGCACGTCAGCAAGTTGGAGCTACCGCGTGTCAGTAAAGGAACAAGGTTTGTGTATGAACAGGTGTGTCTTGTCTATCGTGTGGCAGTACGCAGACATGGCAAATTTGCAAACTAGCATCTCGATGCCACCACATGGCAGTGCTGAGACACAGCACATGTACAAACAGGTGTGACTAAAGCTGTCAAATAACAGTTCTGGGACACAGGAGACTTATGAACAATTTGTCCAGGCTGCTACATGGTGTTATGGTGGCATGGCAGGTATGTAAACAAACATTCCCAGGCCCCATGTGGCAGCACTGTGATACGGCCAGCGTGTAAATGGTTGTGCACAGGCTCCCATTTGGTCCTGGAACATGACAGACATGTGAACAGGGAGCCCAGTCCTCCATGTGATGTAGTCTCTCCAAGACATGGCAGGTTTGAAAGCAGGAGTTCACAGGTCATGTGTGGTAGCCCTGGACACACCAGATGTACAAACAGGTTATTCCCAGGCCACTATGAAGTGGGACATGGCAGGCATATGAACGGTGAAGTCCTCACTGCCATATGGTAGCACTGCATTACAGGTCGTGTGTAAACCAATGAGCCTGTTCCGTTGAGTGTCAGTGCTCAGACAAGGGATGCAGGCAACTGGGTGCATGTTCACGCATGCTCATGCATGCCCAGGCTGCCACCTGGTGACCCTAAGACATGGTATGTATTCAAACAGGCCACCACATCATGGTACCAAGACACAGCAGGTGTACGAACCTGAAATGTAAAGGTTTCTAGTTTAGATACTGTCACCTCTAGCAAACAATAGTGCTGTCTATGTGGATATTGCTGGTGCTTGTGTCTCAAGGGAGAAGTACAGACACGGCACTTTTCAGAAGAGAGAAAGGTGCACATGTTCACAAAGCAGAAGTCAGCTGCTCGGTGTCAGCTCAGTGCCTCATCATGTTTTCTCATACTTGTATAGCCTGAGGTCACCCAAGGAAGTCTGTTCACTGTAATTAGCGGTAAAGCTTGCTATTTTTCTTTTTCTTCTTTGGTCCTCCCTTTTTGGAGCTTTTGAGTTTCATATAAAGGCTCCAACTTTGGAATTCTGACTCATCGGGAACCAGACTGCTACCTAATAAGCAGGTCTAGAAGTCAACATCATTTGTAGCTCATATCCAGGAGGTCATGAACTGGGCCAGATAGTTTAGAACACGGGGTCCAAATGACAGACTCAAAGTGTTTAGGAGGAAAGCCCCTACAAAAGCTATCAGGCAAGTTTTCCCATTTCAGTAGCTACCCCAGGAATTACAGATATTTTTAGTGCTTTTTTCTTCCTTCTTCTTAACCTTGTCTCTGACAATAACTGACTTATTATCGCAATAACATTCTTAATATAAGAATTCCATAGTCCCTTCTCTGCTGTTAATAGGCCTCTGCTAGTCTGGAGGAACATTTCAGTGAGGGGTTCCACATGGTTCTGTGTTGATCTTAATGCTTCAGACTGCTGCTCCTTGTCCTTTATAGTCTGGTCAGACAGACGATGGTGCCATATTTATAAAGACAGCGTTCTTCTAACACCCAGTCCTATGTTAGCTATTGTTCCCACCCACTGCTAAGGGGATGAGAATGGGAAGCTCCTTTAGTACTGTCAGGGGGCCTCTACTGGTAAAATGGGAAGTTAGTTACATTGAGCTGTACATAAACTAGAGTAGAGAGCCCATCCATTTATGGGGAAGCGTTGGCAGGCATATGTTTCACTGCATAAAATTGAGTCTGTCTGTGGCTTACTTTCAGCAAGAAAGACCATGGTTCTGCTTCCCTTTGTCTGGGGGCTGGGTGCATAGTTTGATTACATAGCTCTTGCTTTAGCATTCCCATACGAATGCTTTCCTTGAGGGTATGACACCGTGAGACCCTATTGATAGTGTAATCATTCCCAATCTGGAGTCATAGAACCCATTTGCCTTCAGTGAGAAGGTTCCACATACTTAGGCATATAAAAGGCCCTGAGTTTGTTCTGATCTTAGCAACTCCAGAACATTTTGAGAGGCCCTTATCCATGCCCTTAGGGCATAAGAAGTCCTCTTCTATAAATGTTATCCCAGATGTATCATCCTATTTATTTTTATCAGCTACAAGGTCCTATGTTACTTGCAGGAGAATATTCATATCATCTGCTTTAGAAAAAGATGTTATCTGGGAACATAACCAAGCACATATCAGCAAGTCCCCCACCCCAACCCTGGACAATAAAAATAACAATTCCTAAAGATATCAAGGCTAACATAACCTTTTGTGCCAGGCTCCCATCCTGCGGAGACATTGGCCCATATTCCTTTTCCAAACCTGGTCGTATAACAGGGATGTAATAGTATTATAGTAATGTTGAGCCATATGCCATTTCTAAGGCTGGTCACTTTAGGGGCTGTAATCTTGTTGGGCCACATGTGAATTTTGAAGCTATTCATATCAGAAGGTATGGGTCTGTTGTACCACATGCCACTACTGAACTAGGTCCAATAAGTCATGTATGAACATGTTGAAGAACACGGCATCTCCAACCCCACTCACATGTAAGAGAGCCATGGTGTGTTGGCCCACATGCGGTCTCCATGCCTGGTCATATCAGGAGCTGATGAGCAGGGTGGCCCACGTGCCTTTTCTGAGCCTGGTCACATTGGGGGATGCTAGGACCTGGCACTGGTGGCACTGGGACATGGCATGGGGACAAACAGGTATGACCGTGCCACGATGCTGTGCTGGGACAAGGCATGTGTGAGAAAAGACATACCTGGGCCTCCAGGTGTGTAGATAGGCATATACTACAATCACCATGTGGTGGCCCTGGAGCAATGCAGGCTTGTGTGCTCAAACTTGTGTGCCCAGGCTGCCACTGGGTGGTACTGGGATACAACATACATGTTAATAGACACACCAAGACCACCAAGTAAGTGTCTTTGGATAAGGACTCAGATAAGTGAAGGTCCTTGGATAAGGACTAAGACTAAGACACAACAGGTTTGTGAACAGGCGTGACCAGACCATTAAGTGTCAACATAGGACATAGCAGGTATGTTAACAGGCATGCCTGCACTGCTAAGCAGTGGCTCTAAGCATGCAAACAGTTGTGCTCAGGCCACTAAGTGCACACCCTGACACATGGCAGGCATGCAAGCAGGTGTGCCCTCTTGACTGCTTAATAGGCCTGGAATAGGGCAGAAGTAAGAGCAGACATGGCCAGGCGGCCACATGGTGGCACTGGTGGACAGCAGCCTTTCAAACAGGCATGCTCAAGTGGCCACATGGCACCAGTGAGACATGCAAGGGTGTAAACTGGAGTACCCAGGTGACTGGGACATTGATGTAGGAGGGTTCTTCTGTATTTTGTGTGCTTTCATTGGTTAATAAAGAAGCTGCCTTGGCCATTTGATAGGGCAGGACTTAGGCGGGGAAAAGAGAACAGAAGGCTGGGTAAGAAAGGAAGTGTGGCAGACGCCATGATGCTCCGGCCCCAGAAGGATACAGGTTAGAATCTTCCGATAAGTCACTACCTCATGGTGACACATGGATTTCTAAATATGGGTTAGACTAATATGTAGAAGAGGCTACTGATAGTGGTCCAGACACCAGACAGAGTTTAAATGAATACAGTTCTCATGTGGTTATTTTGGGCATAAGCAAGAGGCCACAGCCAGGAGTCAGGCGCTGGGAACAAACGGCTGTGCTCCTCAGGTGCTGGGAACACTGCCCACACCTCTTACAACAGGACATGTTAGGGAGTGAGCGGGCATGCCCAGGCTCCCCAGTAATGGTGCTGGTACATGGCATACATGGTAACTACCCAGACCTCCATGATGTGGCAGCAGTGGACAGAGTAGGCTGGAGAACAAGCATGCTCAGACTGCCACGTTTCAGCCATGGGATATGACAGGCATGCAAACAGGCCTCTGCAGGCCATAATGTGGCTGCCCTGAGATACAAGTATGCAGAAAGATGTACTCAGGCCACCATGTAAATTGGAAGTCATGGGACACAGCATAGTGTGAACAGGTGTGTACAACCTGCTATGTGCCAGGACTGGAACATGGCAGTCACTGCAAAGAGCAACTGCTGTGTCATTGCATGGTCACGCTGGGCCACCACATGGTCGCTCTGGGACATGGCAGGCATGTATGGACAAAGGCATGCTGCCCATGCCACCATGTGTCATCCCTGAAGATTGACAGATGAGTGAACATTTGTGCCCAGGTATGCACTAGGTGGACACTGGTATGTGGCAGGCATGCAAAAAGGCATGTCTATGCTGTCATGTTGTTGTACTAAGAGAGTGATGTGGGAGTGTTCTCCTGTATTTTGTATTACTCTTATTGGTTGAATAAAGAGCTGCCTGGCTTATAGACTGGTCAGCCCTCAGGTGGGCGGAGTAGACAGAACGGAAGTTCTGGGAGGAGAAGAAAGGAAGTGAGCCAGACGTCACAAGCCACTGTCACAGATGGATGCAGGTTAGACCTTTCTGGTACGTCACCACGTGGTGACTTATAGACTCTTATAATGGGTTAGTTTATGAGGTGAGGGCTAGCCGGGAAAAGGCTAGTGATAATAAGCCAGGCAGAGTTTAAATGAATACCGTCCTCATGTGGTTATTTCGGGTGCAGGCAGCCAGCCACTGAGCGGGCCAGTGGCTGGCGGCTGGGGAACACAACACACACCTCTCCCCTAATTACAACAAGAGAGGGTACATATAAAAGAACATCTGTCTAGGCCACCATGCACTGGGACACAATAGGAGTTCAAACAGGTGTGAACATACTTTGTTGCAGAACTGGACATCGCAGGTGTATGAAGAGACATGCACAGGCCACTGCATGGTGACGCTGGAATACAGCAAGTATGCAAGGCAGCAGGCCCAGGTTGCCTAGTGGCAGCCCAGTGACACAGCAGAAGTATAGATAGGCATGCCTAATGCACCACATGGCAGTGCTGTGTCATAGACAAGCATGTCATGGCATCGGGACATGGCATGTGCATAAATAGGTGAGAACAGGCCACCGAGTTGGGACACAAGGGCTTGGCAAACATGCATGCAAACAAACCTGCCCAGGTTGCCAGGTAACAGAACAGATACATGACGATCTTGTTTACAAACAGGCTAAGGTCACCAAGAGGCAGCACAGACATGGCAGGTGCATGAACAGGTATGCTTACTCCACCATGTCTTGGAGGGGAGATACGGCATGTGTGCAAAAAGCTCTGCTCAAGTCAGCACTTTTTGTTGTTGTTTTGTTTTATTTTCTGGTTTTTGTTTGTTTGCTTTTTGGTTTTTCAAGACATGGCTTCTCTGTGTAACAGTCCTAGCTATCCTGGAATTCACTGTGTAGACCAGGCTGTCCTCGAACTCACAGAGATCCTCCTGCCTCTGCCTCCTGAATGCTGGGATTAAGGTGTGCACCACCACTACCAAGTCATCAATTTTCAATACTGGGACACAACAGGCATGTGTACAGGCATACCTGAGTTGACATATGGCGGTGCTCATACAGTCATGATAAGACCAACAATTGACAGCATGTGTGCACAGTAGGTGTGTAGACAGGTGTGCCCATGCCACCAGTTTGGTGCACCAAGATATGACAGGCATGCAAGCAAGGGTGCTTAGGCCTCTCTATGATGGCACTGGGGCACAGCAGGCATGACAATAGGCATGCCTGAGCCACCACGTGGCAGTACTTGAAGAATGCAAGCATATAAAAAAGTGTGACCACATCAACTGATAGTTCTGTGATGTAGGATTCCCCTCTGTATGCTGTGAATATACTTTATTATCATTGGTTAACGAAGGAGCTGCTTCAGCCTTTGGCAGAGCAGAACATAGCCAGGCTAGAAGAGATAGAGAGAGAGTAGGCAGAGTCAAGGAGATGTCACGTAGCTGCTGAAGGAGATAGACATCCCAGAACCTTGCCAGTAGGTCACTGCCTTGTGGTAATACACAGATTAATAGAAATGGGTTAGTTTAAAATATAAGACCTAGCCAATAAGAAGCCTGAGCTAATAGGCCAAGCAGAATTGTAACTAATATAGTTTCTGTGCAATATTTTGGGTCTCGGTGGCCGGGAAATGAACGAGTAGCCTCCATCTACAGTTCTGAAACATGGTATTGTGTGAATAGGCTTGCCCATTTTGTTGCTTTGTAATCTTAGGACATGGAGGGCATGCAAACATGTGTGCCAAGGCTGCCAAACTGCTGTGCTGGTACTTGGCAAACATGGGAACAGGTGTGCTCAGGCCACAGTGTGTCAGCCTGGGAACATAGCAGGCACATGATCAGGCATGCTAGGTGTGCAAACAGGTGAAACCAGGCTGGTGTGTGGATGATTTGGGAATCCCCTCTGTATGCCGTGAATATCATTGATTAATAAAGAAACTGGCTTGGCATGATAGGATAGATAGGTGGGGAAAACTAAACTGAATGCTGGGAGAAAACAGGCGGAGTCAGAGAGAAGCCGTGTAACCCTGCCGGAGAGATGCCAGAACTTTAGCCAGTAAGCCACAACCACGTGGCAATACACAAATTATTAGAAATGGGTTAAATTAGGATATAAGTGTTAGCCAATAAGTAGCTAGAGCTAATGAGCCAAATAGTGTTTTAAATAATACAGCTTCTGTGTGGTTATTTCAGGAGTCTGGGCAGCTGGGAAATCAACAAGCAGCCTCCTTATTACAACATATAGAAGCACTGGGATGTGGCAGGCATGCAAACAGCCAATCACAGCTACCTGATGGTACTGAGACCTGACACACGTGGAAGCAGGCATGCCCAGGCCACCAAGAGGCAGTCCAGGAACATAGCAAATATGCAGACACACCTGGCATGGCCACTATGTGATGGAGCTGAAACATAGTAAGTACATAATAAAGCATGCCCAGGCTGTCAAATCACAGTACAGGAACAGAACAGGTGTGTGATAGGCATTCTGTGCAGATACATGGCAGCATAGAGACATTGCAGGTGTGAAAACAGGCGTTCCAGAGTAGCCAGTTTTGTGGCTCTGTGACACTGTATGCATAGGAACAGGTGTTCCAAGACCACCAGGTGGTTACATTGGCACCCAGTACACATGTGAACAGCCATACCTATAGGACATTGGGACCTGCAAACCAATATACCCATATGCCTTAGTTAAGGTTTCTATTGCTGTGAAGATACGCTATGACTATGGCAACTCTTTTAAAGGAAACACAGTTCATTGGCATGGCTTATATTTGGTCCAGTATCATCATGGTGCAACATGAAAGCATGCAGGAAGACGTGGTGCTGGAGCAGGAGCCTAGAGTCTTTACATCACAATTCACAGGCAACAGGAAGTGGTCTGGCTCACTGGACATGACTTGAGCATATGATACCTTAAAGCCCACCTCCACAGTGACAAACTTCCTCCAACAAGACCAAACCTACTCCATCCAGGCCACACCTCCTAAAAGTGCCACTCCCTTGGGGACCATTTTCCTTCAATCCACCACAACATGCCACCATATGACAGCCTGGGGACACATCAAGTATGCAAATGGGTTGTGCTGAGGCATGGCATGCATGTGAACCAGAATTTCTAGGCCACCAGGTGGGAGCATGGGACAAGACAAGAGTACCAAAAGCCATAACTTGTTACATGGCAGCACTAAGGCACAAACAATGGACAAGCAGGTGTACCCAGGCACACTTGGTGGCCCTGGAATATGGCAGGTGTGCAAACAGTAGTGCCCAGGTCACCAACTAGCAGTGTTGGGACATGACTTCATGTGAACAGCAAGCACAGTGAAAGATCTGTGATGTGACATAAAGGGGAGGAGGCCTGCCCAGGCTACCACATGAAGGCACTGTATGTGTGAAGGGTTGTACACATACAGTTGTGTGGATAGATACACCCATGTCACTGCACTGCCACTATGGGACACAGCAGGTGTGTGGACAGATGCACCCATGCCAATGCATTGCTGCTATGGGACACAGCAGATGTGTGAACAGATGCACCCATGCCAATGCATTGCTGCTATGGGACACAGCAGATGTGTGAACAGATGCACCTATGCCAATGCATTGCTGCCATGGGACACAGCAGATGTGTGAACAGATGCACCCATGCCAATGCATTGCTGCTATGGGACACAGCAGATGTGTGAACAGATGCAGCCATTTCGCTGCATTTCTGCTATGGACCACAGCATGTATGCAAGCAAGACCACCCAGCCAGTATCGGCAGTTTTGGGGAATATGTGAAGAGGTGTGCTAGGCCAATGTGTGTTAGCACTGGAGCATGGCAGGTCATGAAAGGGCATGCCTGTACCACAGGTTGTAGTGCTGGAACATGTGTACACGTGTGCCAAACATGTCCAAGCCACCAATTATTGTCATTGGGACATGGCTTGCCCAGGTTGCCAAGGGGCAGCCCTGAAACACTGCAAGTATGCAACCAAGCCACCAATTATTGTCATTGGGACATGGCTTGCCCAGGTTGCCAAGGGGCAGCCCTGAAACACTGCAAGTATGCAAACAGACATGACCATTCTGCCATACAGCAGAACTGAGACACGGCAGGCAGGTGGACAGGTGTGCTCAGTTTACCAATTTTTTGGCACTGGGACATAGCAGGTGTGTGAACATACGTCATGGTGCTGGGACACAGTGTGTATGCAAACAGGCTTGCCCAAACTGCCAAGTGGTGGTAATGAGATATGGCAGGCATGTGATCAATCATGCCCTTAACAAGAGGCCATTCTGGGACACAGAAAGCATGTAAACAAGTGTATCCATGCCACAAGTTGGAGATCCTGGTACATGGCAGGCACAGAAACAGGTATGTACAGGCCACTACAGAGTGGTTGCATGAACAAGCATGTCACAACACTATGTGACTGTTCTGGGACACAGAAGACATGCAAAAAGGCGTGCCCACACTGCCACATGGTGGCACTCAGGCATAGCAAGTGTTAGCATTCATTTCTACACTGTCATGCTGTGGCAATGGGACATAGTAGACATGCAAACAGGCATGTATGCACCACTGGGGGAAAAAAGTCAGTCTTTGTCACCAAGGGGTGACACTGGGAGAGGACACAGGTGTGAGCAGACGCAACAACACTAGTACTCTTGGATTCATGAACAGGAGTGCTGGTGCCAGCAGGTGGCAAGGTTAGAGCGTAGTGGGTGCAAGCAAGCAGGCATGGCTACGGCACCAAATGGCAGCATTGGGAGGCCGCAAAGGTGCAAACAAGCCTTCCCGTGTCACGGCATGCGGACCCTGGGACGTGGCACTCAGACACACCAGCTGCAAGCATTCGTGTCTTTGCTGTGCTGGGTAACACTGGGAGAGGTAGGTACAGGTGTGCCCAGGCTGTCACATGGCAACCCTGGCACAGAGCAAGAATGCTAACAGCAATGCCTGTGCCAATGTGTGGCTGTTCTAGGACAGGAAAGGTATGCAGACAGGTGTGCCTGTTTGCACACAACAGGCACATGCACAGGTTTGTCCCTATCACCATGTGGCAGTCCTAAGAGGTGTAGCTGGACAAATAGTCATGCTTTGGCTGCTCTGTGTGGCAGGCTGCCATGTGGCAACCCCAGCACAGAACGTTTGTACCATCGTGTGTACAGGACATAGAGCTGTACAAACAGGTGTGGCCTCACTGTCACGTGTTGGCACTGGGAGATGATAGGCATGAACGTTTGCACCCACGCCACTACAAGGCAGAGGTAGGACACTGCAAGTGAGCAAGCGGATGTGCCAGGTAGCAGTGCTAAGACACATCTGGAGTGTAAGCAGACATATCTGTAGATGTGCCAGACACAGAATGCATGCCAACTGTCATTCCCACGCTATCACACAGCATCATTGGGACACTGCAAATTTATAAACTGCTGGGCCTGCACCACCATGTGGCATTGCTTGAACACAGATGGTGTGCAAATAGGCTTGTCTGGGCCCCCACGTGTGAAGGATGGGATGTAACGAACATGTGTAAAAACATGGATATGCCTCCATGTGGTGTTGGTGAGCCTTGAGAGAAGTGTGTCTGAGCCACCACATAGTGGTGTGGGGGCTTGGCAAAAATGCAAACAGGCCTGCCCCTGGTGTGGGATTCCTCCTACATGCCCCCACCATCACATAGAAGCACTTGGATATAGCAGGTACTCAAACAGGCATGCCTGTGCATCCAGATGGCAGTCCCGGGAAATGGTAGGCTAACAAACAGGTATGCAAGCACATCTACATGGAGGCACTGGTGTGGTTACCCCACAAACAGATATTTTTACGATGCCACATGGCAGTTTTTTGAGATGACAAAAATGCAAACAAGTATACCCGTGATGTCACATAGTAACGACAGGGTGCAGCATGTTTGAGAATAGGCAAGCCTGGGCAGCCATGTGGTAGCCTGGAGACATGGCAGCCGTGTAAGCAGGCATCCCCCCAGGCACACATGGGGGCAGTGTGATACTGGAGGGGTGCAAAGAGGTTTGCCCATGCTTCCACATCACAAGACTGCAAAGTAAAATGCTTGGGTCAGGGCGAGTGCAGGCTACCACCTAGCGTAAAGAGACAGGACAGGCAGTCAAACAGGTGTGCCTATTGCACAGGGAGCTAGCAATGAAACAAGGCAGGCTTGGAAGCAGATGTGACTACACCACCTTGTGGTGGCACTGGGACTCAGCAGACATTCAAATGGGCGTGCCTGGACTGCAATGTGTTGGCAGCCCAGCACAGCAGAGGTTCAGGATGGGCGAGCCTGTGCTACACAACAGCAGACACCTCATGCAAGGTGTGGCCGTGTTGGGAAACAGTGGACACACAAGCAGGACTGCCTGCATCACCTTCTGGTGTTTGCATGCAAATAGGTGTATTCTGCCCCCGTTTATTGTTACTGATCACAGCAGACATGTGGACAGGTTTGTCAGAGCTACCAACTGGCAATGCTGAGACACAGCAGATATGTAAACAAGCGTGACCCACCACCACACGGACATGGCCTAGCATTTGAACAGATGTGCCCACACTGCGACATAGCAGCCCCGGCATAGAACAAGAATGTTAACAGGCATGCCCTGACACCACGTGGCAGTTCTAGGACATGAGAGGCATGCAAACTGGCATGTCCTGCCACTATGCTGTGGCACTGGTACATAGCAGGCCCACAAATTGGTTTCTCCTCCCATCGTGCACCAACACTGCATTGTGGCAGATCTGTTGGTGTGCCTTGCCATCACATAGCAGTGCTGGCATACTTACCTGTGAACCATTCTGTGGTCCTGTGCCTTACCTGCATGAGCACACATGTCCACATGTGATTGGCACTGCAACCCTTGCAGCAAATGTGTGTTCACATGCAAAGCACACCATGGCTGAGATGACACGGTCACTCACACTCGCTCTCAACCACAGTGTAGTGGCATGCCACAGCATCATGAGCACAAGTGTTCATGCGCAATCAGGTCATGGTGCTGTGCCAGTGCATGGTGCCTTAACAGCATGAACATGCATTGCCATGTGTGAGCAACAGCACAACAACATGAGGCAGTTTTGTGTGCATTCATGTTTCTCATACAAGCTGTCCTGCTGCATTGTGTTATGCTGGAGGGGATACATGTTCACACATGATCCAAATAGTGGTGGTACAGTGTTCACACATGAGTCACACCATACTATGGTACCATGGTGGTGTTTGCACTTGTTCACTTACAAGCCATTCCATGACACTGTGCCGTGGACACATGGACACACATTTTCACACACTAGCCATACTGTGGGAATATACCTTGGAATTGTAGAAATACATGTTCACAGCGAGCTGCACCTAGGACACCTATTGCATGGGCATGAGTATACATGTTACACATGAGATATGTCTTAGCCTCATGCTACAGAGGAGTGGGCATGCATGTTCACACACTCAAGCTTAACATGACATTGTCAAATGGTTGCATGGTCACACATGCTTACATATGAGTAACATTATGGCACTATGCCAGGGTGTCCTACTACATTGTCATTTCAAGATGGCATGAGCACATATGTTCACATAAATATCATGCCATGACCCTGTGTCATGGTGCTTAACCACGATGACATGGGAATGTGTGTTCACATGCAATCTGTGCCACAGAGCCGTGCCATTACTGAGGGGCATGTGACCCACATTGCTGCATCATCAAATGCAGGTGAGGGTACTTGTAATTACATGTTGTGTGCCATGTTGCTGTCACAAAGGCATGGGCATGCATGTTCATACATGAGCAATGCTAGGGTGCCATTCCAGAATCATTTCATGGTGTCCTGGGCACAAATGTTCACATGCACACAACGCCATGCAATATGTACCATGACTGTTTGCTCTACTAGCATGGGTATGCATGTTAACATATGATCTATGCTTCTGCAGTATTCTGTGTCAGCATGAGCCCATGTGAGCCAGGCTACAGCACCATGCTACAATGGCATGGGCACACATATTTAATGCAACCCCTGTCAGGGCAATGATCTGCACTTGTGTGCTTACACTCACATGCTAAACCAATATGCTGTATCGTGGCAGTGTATGTCTGCATTTCACATGAGAACTATGCCTCAGCACTGTGCTACATGGTGTAACATGCTCATTCACATGCATGTTTACAAATAAACTGCCCTGGAGCACCATGTTGTGGTGGACTGCATGCATGTTCATATCTAATCTGCACTGCTATCCTGTGACAGCTTGTTGTAACAGTGTACTGTGGTTTGATACCATAATATGATCATGTATGTCTGTAAGATCTGTGCCTCAGTTCCATGCCACTATGCCATGGACATGTGTGTTCACACCTGTTTCCATGTGAACTCTGCTGATATACCATGCCACAGTATCAAGGACATGCATGATCCCACATGAGTTATGCCATGGCACTTTGCCATGGTGCCATACTGTGGCCGCATGGGCATGAGTTTTTAAATGC
Organism: Dicrostonyx torquatus; assembly: GCA_028555095.1. Taxonomy (NCBI): domain Eukaryota; kingdom Metazoa; phylum Chordata; class Mammalia; order Rodentia; family Cricetidae; genus Dicrostonyx; species Dicrostonyx torquatus. The sequence continues at coordinate 206,088 of JAQHUG010000270.1, read as the reverse complement.
AAGTCTTGATATAACATATGCTGGGACAGCATAGACATGCATTGCCATGGACTGGCTCAGGGGAGCACCTCAGACCATGGGAGAATCAGGGTCTTGGTACCAGGAAGGCACAAGTTAGGCAAATGACAGACAGACCAACACACAAGAGAGTGGTTAAAATCTGCTGCAACTTTATGAATTCATATTTTTATATAGTATTCAAACAAAGAACAGAACCAGAAGATCACATGTCATAAGTTGGCACAGTATGAAAGCTTCTTTTAGTCACATCAGCGATGAGCAGGTGTTAGACATAACACATCCTGGGAAGGGAAACTCCTGTCCTTGGGACGAAAAACTTCAGGTGAGAGGGTACATCTTATCTAGGAGTAGAAAGTTTTTTCCCATAATTGCTATTCTGGCCCTTCTTTTTTTCTTAACCCTTTATCTCTTCTAGTGACTCTCTGCATCTGTTGAGATATACTTGCTTATACTTTCTTATGTAGCAAGCACTATGGGGGTTGGGACCTAGCAATTCTATCCATAAATGATAGAGTTAAGTAATTATGCTCTTGTTCCTCATATAATACAAATTTATGATTGTCATCCTCATGTCTTTCCTGTGAATGAGGTCATTAGTGACTCAGTTGTACTCCTGGGTGGTTCCCACCAAATATTCCCTATTTAACTTCACTACTCTATGAGCCTTACTTGTTAGAATATTTAAACTTATAAGGGAAATTTCCCTAGTCTCTTTTATTCCTAGAATGGGGGTTTTCTAATAACATCTGGATTTTAACCTATGTTTTCCTTTATTATATCAGTCTATACTTAGGAAAAATTCCTGCTGCCGCTGTAACTATCTAAAATACTCCCCTAATAGACTTTGTAATGCTTACAACCAGAATTTGCACAAGGGTTTGAAACACTGGAGACATCTTGAGTACTGTACTAATATCAAAGTTATAATAATCATTTCCAGGAACATCAAGGGGTTCTCTGGTAAGATTGTGTGTTTGGCCACGTACAGTAAAATACATTATTAGGAAAGAATAGCCAAGGCAGCTGACCATCTATGATAGCAGTGAGAACACGATCCTCCATTCAAGTTCATGGTTTGAGCTGATTACCGCAGAACACCAGAGGCATAGCCCAAAAGCACGAACCTCCCCTTATAATCCCGTGTTGTCACACAGGCGACACTGCCGTGGATGTGGCAATGCATGTTCGTAGATGAGCTGGTCAGCTGCATTTTTCCACAGCACTATGCCACATGGTCATGCTTGTTGACACATGATCTGCTCAGCCATGTTATTTGAAGGGTCTTGCCATGGAGTCATACCACAGCAGTGCAGGCATGAGATATGTCGCCATGCAGCACCTTTGTGCCATGCAGTAGAGGTATGGTAATGCTTGTTCACATGCCAGGCATTCCACAGCACTCTGTCTAGGCAGTGTAGGCACATGTATTTCACACAATACATACCATGGTGTCATCTGCAATGGTGTGGGCAATGTGTTCACACATGAGCCACACGATGGCTCTGTGTGGTGGCATCACTGGCATGTGTGAAGACACTAGACTGGTCATGCTTGTTCAGACTTGGCAGAATTGGCACCAGTATTCCAGTGCAGGCTGTTCCACTGCACTATCCCGTATGGCAGTGCATGGGCACACATGTTCACATGTGAGCTGAGTTGCTCCATTATGCAATTGAGGATGTAACAACGCAGCATGGTCCATTGTCATTCGATGTGAGCTGCACTGCTGCACCGAGATGTGGGTCTGTGCTGCAACCACTTGGGCATGCATATTCCCATGAGAGTTGCTCTGTCACGCTGTACTGGCATGGGCACATCTTTATGGTAAGATGGGAGTCTGTGCCATGCTGTTCTGCCATGCTACAGTACCTTGCCAAAGTCTCACCCCAGAGGCAAGTAGGTTTACATGCAAGCCTCACCATGGCACCATGGCATAGTAAAATGGGCATGTGTGTTCACACATGATCCATGCATAGCATTGTGCTGTGGTAGGGTGTGTACCATGCCAACAACAAATATTATGTGTTCACGTGTATACCATACTAGTACACTCTGATGCTGTGAGGTGAGCAAACATCACAGCCAAGCTATGCCACATTAATGTGCTATGGTACCATATGGTAGTAGCATGGGTGCATGTGTTCAAATGTGAAGCTTGTTTTTGTATTATGTCAGAGAGGTGGGGACATGTGTGTTCACATGTGAGCCATACTATAGCCCAGTGCTGTGATGAATTGCTGGGGTGGCATAAGGACATGTACATATTCACATGCAAGCAGCTCCATAGAGTCTTCCTTTCTTGAGTCTCTGAATGAACATGGAGTAACAGTCGTTTTATAGTTCTTTGATTTCTTTATTAGTTTTATGAATTTAATCACTTGTTTTTATTACACATTTTTGCATGTTCCTCATATTGTTAGACTTTTATATAAGCATTCTTAGAGGATTATTGAAGGACTTTTTCAATGAAAATTCATACAGTACATTCTCCCTCATCAATTTCTAGATCCTCCCCACCTCTCTATCCATGCATCTCCTCTCTCTTAAATTATCTTTAAAATTTTAAAACACAAGAAATACACACCAAAATAATAAAAGTCCCCCAAAAGCCATATGAGAAACAAAAACTACAAAAATCCCTTGAGTGCATTTGTGTTGGCCATCCTGTTGGGTTCTGGGACTACTTATTACTGTGTTTGCATACCCAGTGAGACTCAACTGGAGAAATCTAATTTTTCTTTTTGCTAATAGTTGTAAATGGTAGACAGCATTTTGGTTGGGAATAGGAGATCTTGTCCACCTCCTCTCTCAGCTCTGGGGCCCCACATAGCTTAGACCTGTGCACGCTGCCACATTCTTTGAGTTCATGTGTGTGCCAATCCTGTTGTATCAGGAAGACACTTTCCTTGGTGCCCTCCATCCCTCTGGGGAATCTTTCTACTTCTTCCACAAAACTCCCTGAGTTGTGAGGAGATGATTGATGAAGGCATCCCGTTTAGGGCTGAGTGGTTCAAAGCCTTTCACTGCACATTGCCCAGTGTGGGTCTCTGTCTTAGCTGCAGGGCAAGGGAGGCTTCTCTGAAGATGGCTGAGTGTAAAACAGACCTGCACATATAGGATAATCTCATTAGGAATCCTTTCACGTCCCTTTATCAGAACACTAGTATTTGGTTTTCTCTTAGGCCCGTGGACTATCTAGATTCATGTTCTTGGATACCCGAGCAGTGTCAGGCATGAGTTCTATCTCATGGAGTGGGCCCTATTTCCAATCAGACTGTGGTTGGTCCCACAATGTTTGTGCTACAATTGCACTGGCATATTATGCAGACAGGTCACCATTGCAGATTGCAGGGTTTGTAGCTGGGTTGGTGGCTAACCTTTCTCCTCTGGTAGCATGCAGAGTACCTTCCAGTACCATGAACACTAGGATAAAGGCACTAGTTAGGCAGCAGCTCTCCTCCATGTTTGCAGAGATGTGTAAGTGTTGGCTTCTGCAATAAGATGTTACCATCAGCTTTTGAAGAGCAAAAAATAGCCTTGGCAATAGCCTGAGTTGCTCAGGGGTTTCCTTGGCGCCCCTTTGGCCAAGAACTCAATTAGATGTAACCCATTCCTGGCACTTAGTGGTGAAAGATGTCTAATTGGCCATTGTCTCTGATTTAGTTAGGGTTTCTATTGCTGTGAAGAGACACCATGACCATGGCAACTCTTATAAAAGGAAACATTTAACTAGGATAGCTGCTTACAGTTCCAGAGGTTCCATTCATTATCATGGGGGGGAGCACGGCAACATGCAGACAGACATGGAGCTGTAGCTGGGAGTTCTAGATCTTGCAGACAACAGGAAATGGTATGAGACACTGAGTTATATTCTGAGCATAGGAAACTTCAAAACCTGCCCACAGTGACACACATCCTCCAATGAGGCCGTATCCACTCCAACAAAGTCACACCTACTGATAGTGCCACTCCCTATAAGATTATGAGGGACCAATTACATTCAAACTACCACAGTTCCCTTGCTATTTGGTGACTCTATTTAGATTTCTTTCATAGAGATTTCAAAGAACCTTCTCTATGACTCCTCAAATGGCCCTTAGAATTAGTTATCCCATCTCATATACCCTCTTTTACCTCCTCAGACTTCCACTCTCCATTTAATCTTCCTGCTAAAGTCTCCCTCAGCCTCATCTCTCCATAACTATAAATTCTAGATCCTTTTCATGGAGGATCCCACCACCAATGGGTAAGTGTTCACCTTTTCAAAAATCCTCAACAGGATGAGCTCTTATTCATTTTATTGATCTGACTGCTGATGAAATCTCAAAATAGTTTTGATCTGCATTTCCTTAATGACTAAGAATGTTGAACATTTAAGTGATTCTCAACCATTTGTGCTTCTTTGTTTGAGAATTGTTTAGTTCTCTATCCCATTTAGTTGGAGTATTTGGCTTTCTTGATGTCCAGTTTCTTAGTTCTTGATATCTACTTTTTTTTAGATAATAGTCATCTATCAGATATGTGTTTGGTAAAGAAACTTTTCTGTTCTGTAACCTGCTGCTTTTGTGTTCTTTGTTCTTTGTGTATTTTGCCATACAAAAACTTCTCAGTTTCATGAGGTACCACAAATTAATTGTTGGTTCTACTGCTTGTGGTACTAGTGTTCTGTTCAGAAAGTCATTTTCTGCATCAGTGAGTTCAAGACTATTCCCCATGTTATCTTATTTCAGATTTGGACTAGCTAGCCTTATGTTGAAGTCCTTGATCCATTTAGAGTTGAGTATTGTGCAGGGTGTAAATATGGATCTATCTATATTATTTATTTATATTATATTCTATATAAATGTAGATATTCAGTTGGCCAGCACCATTTGTTGAAGATGGTAGGGTTTTTTCCAACATGTATTTGTGGTTTCTTTGTCAAAACTCAAGTATCCATAGGTATGTAGATTTATGTGTGAGTCTTCAATTCAATTACATTGATAAAAGCTTATCTTTTTTATGACAATATCATGAGGTTTTTATTACTATACATCTGTAATACAATTTAAGATTGAGGATGTTGATACCTCGAACAATTCCTTTATAATTCAAGATTTTTTTAACCTATCCTGGGTTTTGGGGGTGTCCATATAAAGCTGAAAACTGTCCTCCCAATTTTTGTGAAGAATTATCCTAGAATTTTGATGGAGATTATATTGAATCTGTAGACTACTTTTGGAAATATAGCCAAATTATATTAATCCTAGCAACCCATGTTCATGGGAGATCTTTCCATCTACTGATATCTTTAATTTTTTTTCTTGTCTTAAAGTTTTTCTTTAAGTCTTTAATTGACTTGGTTAGAGTTATCCCAAGATATTTTATTTTTTGAGTTTATTGTGAAAAGTGTTGCTTTCTGAGTTGTTCTCAGTCTCTTCCACATTTTGTATATTGGAAGCCATTTGTATGTAATAGGAGTGTGGGCCCTTTGTTTGTCCCATCTGCCCAGCTAGTTTTCACCTGAAATAATCACACAGAAGGTGTATTAATTAAAACACTCTTTGGCCATTAACTCTAGCCTCTTATTGGATAACTCTCACATCTTGACTTAACCCATTTCTATTAATCTGTGTTCACCACGAGGTTGTAGCTTACACAGGAAAGATTTAGCATGTATGACCTGGCGTCTCCATGGCTGCACTCTCTCTCTCTGCTTTGTCCTCCAAGAATTTAGTTCTCTCCTCTCTGCCTACCTGAATTCTTCCCAATTAGGCAAAGCAGTTTCTTTATTGATTAACCAAAGAAGGAAACACGTAAACAGAAGGACCTCCTACATCATGTGTATATAGGAAGTAGTTTGTATATGGGAAGTTGTTTGTATATGGGAAGCCATTTGCATATGGGAAGCCATTTCTATATAGGAAGGCTATTGAGATTTGAAGGGGCTTTGGGGGCTTTGGTTGGTTGATTTTGGGAGTTAATTTTGTATCCACATACTTTGCTGAAACTGTTTTTAAGCAGTAGGAGTTTCCTGGTGGAAATTTTGGTGTCACTTATGTACACTCTCATATCACCTGCAAATATGATACTTTGATTTCCTCCCTTCCAACTTGTATCCTTTTGATGTCCTTCAGTATTCTTATGGGTCCCACTAGAATTTAAAGTACTGTATTGAATAGATACAGAGAGAGCAAATAATCTTGCCTTGTTCATGGTTTTAGTGGAAATGATTTAAGTTTCTCTCCATCTAAGTTGATGTTGCCTATGGTCATGCTATAAATTAGCTTTATTCTGTTGAGGCATATGTTGCACACTTGGTCTTGCCAAGACTTCTATCATGAAGATATCTTGGATTTGGTCAAAGACCTTTTGTGCATTTAGTGAGATGATCATGTGGTTTTTGTCTTTTGTCTATTTGCATGGTGGATTACATATATTGATTTATGTATGTTAAATCACCCCTGCATCTCTGCAATAAAGCATACTTGACTACACTGGGTAATATTTTAATGTGTCCCTAGATAAAGTTTGCAAGTATGTCATAGAGAATTTTCCAATCTATGTTCAAAAGACTGCAATTGTCTTTTTGTTGGTTCTTTGTGGGGTTTAGGTATCAGGGTAATTGTGGCTTAATAAAAAAAAGTTGATAATATTGCTTCTGCTTACATATTTGGAATAATGTAGAGTAATGACATTAATTTTTTTGAAGGTCTGGTTTCTTGATAACTCAATCAGGCCCTGGGCTTTTTTTTATTGGGAGACATTTAATGACTGTTTCCATTTTACTGGGGGTTATGAATCTGTTTAAATTTCCTATCTGCTCTTAATTAGCTTAGACAGGTTTATATATCAAGATAATTGTCCAATTCTTTTGGGTTTCCAATTCAGCAGAATAGAGATTTTTTTTATTGTTAAAAGAAAAATTTAAATTTACTCCCCTTGTCCCAGGCCCTCCCACTACCCCACCTCCCTCCCCCTGCTTCCTTAAGATGGGGCAGGATACCCTGCCCTGTGGGAAGCCCAAGGCCTTACCCCCTCAATCGCGGTCTAAGAAGGTGTGCATCCATATAGAATAGGTTCCGAAATAGCCAATACATGCAGAAGAGATAGGTCCCTGTGCCATTATCATTGGCTTCTCAGTCAGTCCCCATTGGCAGCCACATTCAGAGAGTCCGGTTCAGTCATGTGCTCATTCAGTCCTGGTCCAGCTGGATTTGGTGAGCTCCCAATAGATCAACACTGCCTCTGTTGGTGGCCCAGTCCCTCACGGGCCTGACTTCCTTGCTCATCTTCTCCCTCCTTCTGTTCTTCCACTGGACCTTGGGATCTCAGTCCCTTGCTCTGATGTGAATGTGGGTCTCTAGCACTATTTCCGTTCATCGTGTGAAATTTCTATGGTGATATCAAGATATTCATCAATGTAACTATGGGACAAGGTCAGTTCAGGCATCCTCTCTTCTGTTGCCCAATTACCTAGCAGGGGACATCCATGGAATACCTGGATCCCCTCTAGAGACAAGTCTCTTGCCAAACCTAAAATGACTCCCTTAATGTAGATATCTTGTTCCCTTCTCCAATATCCACCCTTCCTCCACCTCCAAATTCCCCCACCCCCAGGCTCTCCCGAGTTCTTCCATTATCCCTTCTACCACCTCCCTTTTACCTACCCATAACGCCAACCCCTACCTCCACCTCCATCCCCACACCCATACTTCCAACTTTTGCCTGGTGATCTTCTTTGCTTCTGACTTCCAGGAGGATCTATATATGTTTTCTTTGGGTTAACCATGCTATTTGGCTTTTCTAAGCTTGTGAGCTACAAGCTTAATAACCTTTGTTAATGGCGAGGGTCCAGTAATGAGTGAGTACATACCATACTCATCTTTTTGGGTTTGGGATATCTCACTAAGGATAGAGTTTTCTATTTCCATCCATTTGCATGCAAAATTCAAGATGTCATTGTTTTTTAACTGCTGAATAGTATTCTAATGTGTATATATTCCACACTTTCTTGATCCATTCTTCCATTGAGGGGCACGAAGGTTGTTTCCAGGTTCTGGCTATTACGAATAATGCTGGTATGACATAGTAGCACAAATGCTTTTGTAGTATTGTTGGGCATCACTTGGGTATATTCCCAAAAGTGGTATTGCTGGATCCTGAGGTAGGTTGATACCCAGGTTCCTGAGAAACCACCACACTGATTTCCAAAGTGGTTGCACAAGTTTGCATTCCCACCAGCAATGGAAGAGTATTCCCCTTACACCAAATCCCATCAAGCATAGGTTACCATTGGTGTTTTTTATTTTAGCCATTTTGACAGGTGTAAGATG
>JAQHUG010000270.1:152381-175943 GCA_028555095.1 Dicrostonyx torquatus | reverse complement strand
AGCGGGGGCCGCGCCTTCAATGGAGCTGCCGGATGTTTGCCTTTCTTTAGAATGTTGGTTACAATTTGTATGGATAATGGTCAGGAAGAAAGCTAAACAAGGGAGATTAGATTCAGAGTTCTTGTTTGGAAAAAAACACCAATACCAATGCCTCTGCACCACATGTGCACAGTCTCCAGTCCTGCAGAAAGACCATGTGGCTCTTTAATTGTTCTGATTGAAGGACAATTCTCCTTCTGTAGCTCCCTCTCTGCCTTCTCTTATCTCCAAGACACATCCATCAATCCTGAGCTAATGATAGTACTGATTACTTTTTCAGATTTTTGCTTTGTATATATAGGCTGTCCTGTGGGTACTGGGAACTGAATCGAGATTCTCTAGAAGAACAGCTAGTGCTCTTAACAGCTGAGCCATCACACAATCCCTGAGAAAATAATTTTCTTAATGACCACAATCAGGAAAATTGTAGTTGTCATTACTTTTAAGATATGTTAAGGGTCTGAGTATATTTTCATTGAAAATAATGTGTTTTCGTTTCCAGTAAAGAGTTCCATATTTCTAATTCTAGAAACTGCAATCAGATTGTACATTAGTGTTGAAGCAGTGTTTAAGAATCAAACTTTGAGCCAAAATGTAATAATAGGTAATCATCTGTAATTTCCCATTGTATTTGTATTTTTGGCTCATTGACAATGTAAAACAACTGCTGTAGGAGGCTGTTAGTTGGTTACCAGACACTCGGCCCCAAAATAATCAAACAGAAACTGTATTAATTAAATCACTGCTTGGCAATTAGCTCTAGCGTCTTATTGGTTAACTCTTATATCTTAATTTAACCTGTTTCTAGGAATCTGTGCATCAAAATGAGGTCATGACCTACCAGCAAAATTTCAGCATGTCTGTCTCTGGTGGAGGCTCCATGACTTCTCATTAACTCTTATAACTTATATTAGCCCATAATTCCTGTGTGTGTTAGCCACATAGCTTGGTACCTTTTTTGTCAAGGCAGTCACATCTTGCTTGCTCTGTGTCTGCATTCCTCTGTGTCTGGGTGACGACTCCAGGCTGACTTTTTCCTCTTCCCAGGATTTTCCTTTTCTCCTTGTCCCACCTCTACTTTCTGCCTAGTTACCTCACCTATATTTACTACCTGGCTACTGGCCAATCAGCATTTATTTAAAATACAAGTGACATGGTACAGACCATTGTACCATAGCACTCACCCCCCCTTTTTAAAAACAAGAACTCTGAATCAAATCTTCTTTGTTTAGCTTTTCTCCTGACTATTATTCATAATAGCTTGTAACCAACATTCTAAACAAAGGCAAACATCCATAATCCATTTTTTGAGAATGTGGGCATAGTTTTCCAGGCTACTTGCTGCTGATTGAGAGTGCTGATAATCTTATGGGGACATAAAGAAAATTTAGAATTATGTTCAAGTCCTGGCTAGAATATTCTGTGAGGCTTGATCATCTCAGCTAGCAATCTTGCGGCTGTTCTGAATGTAGAACTCAGATATTTGGGCCATCTGCTCCTATCAGAGATTTCTCAGGCAGTTTTCCTTGGCCAAACCTGAGTTTTCTTAATACGGAATGAATCCACAGCCTCTCAATTCCTGTGGAAACAAAAGCATAACCTCATCTCCAAAGTAACATATATTTTGACTTAAATTTTGAAGTCAAGATATTTTCAAAATACCTATCTTGGATTAATTCCCCAACATTTATAAACAGATATCTTTTAGTAGCTTTTGTTTCTTCCTCAGCCATCAAACAATTTAAAGACAACACAATAACATAAAGTATCCAGACTCTGTGTGTATTTTTCATCTTTATGTGGCTTATTTTAAACTCTATTTCTTTTATTTTTACTTTTTATTTTTGGCTTTTTGAGACAGTGTTTCTCTGTGTATCTTTGGCTGTCCTAGAATTCACTCTGTATACTAGGCTGGTCTCAAACTCACAGAGCTACACCTGCCTCTACTTGCTGAGTGTTGGGATTAAAGGCATGTGCCAAAACCAGGCTCCCAGATACAATATGTTATGCCTGTATAATTTCCTTTGTCTGTTGAATAGCTAATTAAAGGTTGAATCAATTTAAGACAGTTTGATGTTTAAATCTTAAGAATTTTTTAGAAGATATGTTTGCTAAATATAACTGGAGGAAGAAGACCCAGAGGTGAGCTCTGTACTTCAAAAGTTCCTTCAGACATACAAGTTTTATAAATATAATTGTATAGTTACAAAATTTTAAAATATTCTTTTACTAACCTTATGTAAAAAATTCAAACCCATTTTTTCTTATATATAAGCAACATTTCATCAATGAGATATTTCCAAGAAAAGATTTAAAAGAAAATCAAGTCTGGAAATGCATATAATAAAAAAACAGTTTGCTATTGGCATAAAAACAAACATGTGTATCAATGGAATTGAATTGAATATCTTGATTTCAATTCACACACCTATGAACACCTGATTTTGTAAACGAAGTCAAAATTGCACAATGGAAAAAAGAAAGCATCTTTATAAAATGGTGCTGGCATAACTAGATGTCAACATGTAGAAGAATGCAGATAGATCCATATATATTGCCTTGCACAAAACTCAAGTCCAAATGGAACAAATATTCCACATAAATTCAATTACACTGAAACTGATAAATGAGAAAGTGGGAAGTCATCTTGAATGCATGAGCACCGAAAATCATTTCTAAATATAATGTCAGTACCACGAACACTGAGAACAGCTATTAATAAATGGGATCTCTTGAGACTGAGATGATTCTGTAAGGCAAAGGACATGGTCAATAAGACAAAATGACAGCATACAGAATGTAAAAAGATCTTCATCAAGCCCACATCTGACAGAGGGCTGATCTCCAAAATATATAAAGAACTCAAGAAATTAGACACCATAATATCAAGTAACCCAATTTAAAAACTGGGGTAGAGATCTAAAAAGAGAATTATTAATAGAAGAATCTTAAATGGCTGAAAGACATTTAAGGAATTGCTGAATATCCTTAGCCATCATGGAAATTCAAATCAAAACAACTCTGAGATACCAACTTATACCTATCAAAATGGCTAAGATCTAAAACACTGAAGGTAGCTTATGTTGGAGATGATGTAAAGGAAGGGGAACACTCCTCCATTGCTGGTAGGAGTGCAAACTTGTGCAGTCACTTTGGAAATCAGAATGGTGGTTTCTCAGAAAATTGGGAATCAATTTACCTTAGGACTCAGCAATACCACTTTTGGGCATATTCACAAAGAATGCTCAATCATACTACCAAGATATTTGTTCAACTATGTTCATAGCAGCATTATTCATAATGGCCAGAACATGGAAATAACCTAGATGCTCCTCAACTGAAGAATGGATAAAGAAAATGTGGTCCATTTACACAATGGAGTACTATTCAGCAGTGAAAAAAACAATGACATTTTGAAATTTGCAGGCAAATTGATTGAACTAGAAAAAAATTTCTTGAGTGAGGTAGCCCAAACACATAAAGACAGACACAGTATATATGCAGTCATAAGTGTTTATTAGTCACAAAGCAAAGGATAACCAGGATACAATCCACAACCCAAGAGAATTTAGATAAAGGAGAGGACAATAAGAGGGACTCATGTGGAGGAACACAGGAAAGGGAAATAGTTAAGATCTCCTGGGTAAACATGGAGGGGGTATAAGAAAAAGGATGAAATGGAAGCATGAGGAATTGAGATATTTGAGTTGGGAGAGGAATAAAAAGAAAAAACATATATAGTAATATATAATAATAGAAATGGGTAAATTTAAGATATAAAAGCTAGGTAGGAATATGCCTGAGCCATCGGACAAACAGAATGGTAATTAATCCAGTTCCTGTGTGATTATTTGGGTCTGGGTGGTAAGGAAATATAAGCACAGTCTCCATTTACACTAGTGGGAGCTCACAAACTATGAAATGGCATATGGAGAACCAGCATAGGACCAAACTAGGCCCTCTGAATATGGGTGACAGTTATGTAGCTTGGTCTATTGAGGGGGTGGCAGTGGGACCAGGAATTATTCCAGGTACATGAACTGGTTTTTTGGAGTCTGTTCCCTATGATGTGATAACTTGCTCATCCTTGATGGGTGGGAGAGGGCTTGGTTCTTCTCAAATTTTGTATGGCAGACTTTGTTGACTCCCCAAGGGAGGCCTTACTTCCTCTGAGGAGAAGATATGGAGGAAGGGGGAAGATTAGGGGGCCAGGAGAAGGGGAGGGAGGGGAAACTATGGTTGGTATGTAAGATGGAAAAGTTTAAATAAAAAAGTTACTGATGCAATAAGGAGTTTTTAAAAAGACCTCTCAAAAGATATAAAAATGAAAATTTTATATCTCTGAAGAAACATATTAAGAAAGACACTAAAAAATAGAAATGCATACAATGCTCATGGACTAGTATAATTAATATTATGAAAATGATCATCATACCAAAAGCTATTTACAGAATCAATGTAATCCTAATCAAAATACCTATCTCATTCTTCATAGAAATGGAAAAAGAATTCTAAAATTCATTCAGAACCACAAAAAACCAAGACAGTCAGCATTCTGTGCTATTGGCATAAAAACAAATATGTAAAATAGAAGATACAAAACTCATCCATCTGATATCTGACAAAGATGCCAAAACATGAGCTGGATTGAAGAAAGCATCATCAACAAATGATGCTGGAAAAACAGAATGTCTTCAAGGAGTCAAATAAAATCAGACCTATTTCCATGCACAAAAATCACCCCCAGATGGATCAAAACTTGAAACATTCACACCCTACTTCACAGATACCTGCTCAGTTGTGCTTACTATTATTTTATTCTCAATAGCTAGGAAGAAAAACAGCATAAATCTCCTTCAACTGTCAAATGGACCTTGAAAATACAGGGTATATATACAGAAAAATACTATTCAGGTGTAAAGAAAAATGAAATTTGCAAGTAAATGGATGTAACTAAAAAATACTATATTGAGCAAGGTAACCCATACCCAAAAAGTAAAATGTCACATGTTGTAGCTGATTTTTTTTCTCTTTCGGGGCCCATAACCCAGTTCCCAAATAAATACACAGAGACTCATTCTTACTAATGAATGTCTGGCCTTAGCTTGGCTTATTTCTAGCGAGCTTTTCTTAAACTGTCCCATCTACCTTTTGCCTCTGGGCTTTTACCTTTCTGTATTCTGTATACCTTTCTTTCTTTCTATTTTATGATTGGTTGTGTGGGTGGGTGACTGGCCCTTGGTGTCCTCCTTTTCTCCTTTTCTCATTCCATTCATCTCTTCTCTATCTCTCTTCTTCTTTATTCTCTCACCTGGCATCCCCACCTATCCCTTTCCTGCCTAGCTATTGGCCATTCAGCTCTTTATTAGACCAATCACGTGTTTTAGGCAGGCAAACATGGCCTCACAGAGTTAAACAGATGCAACATAAAAGAACGCAACACATCTTTGCATCATTAAACAAATATTCCACAGCACAATAATCTATGTGTATGTACACATAGATGGAGAGTTGAAGTTATTTCACTTGACCTGATAATATTCTCCCAAGAGCCACAGATTAGCTAACAAAAACCCCAGTACTAGGCATGAGAAACTGCCTTTTGAGTTGTTACTTATAGGACTTCAAGAGACTCCTAAAACAATATAGACTATTGTTGTTGCCTTCAGTTGATTTCCAGAAGTTGAAGGTAAGTCCCTAGTACTGACGATACCATGAATACAGGACACAGGACTGAGAGGATCTGCTCTGGATCTGACCTGCAACATCCTCCTCCCTGGGGGCTAGATTTCATAGTTCCAGAAGGTGTGAGCTGCCAGGAGAGGGAAGCCACCAACAGTCGTACACAGCTGCAACACCTATGAACCACAATAGTTACCATCATGACAAAATATTCATAATAATACAAGAAAAGGAATTCACATGTTAATGTAAACCAACAGCTGTCTAATTGAACTTAAAGCCTGGTTAACAGGGAGGGATTGGGATTGATGTCTGATACTAGAAACTTAGCTGTGGTAATTTGAAAAAGAATAGTCCCCATAAGCTCCTAGATTTGGATACTTGGACCCTGGTTTGTAGAACTAGTTGGGAAGGATTGATTAGGAGGTGTTGCTTTGTTGGAGGCGGTGAGTCCCTGGGGATAGGCATTGAAATTTCAAAAGATTCATTCAATTCCCACCCTTTCTCTCTCACTCTCTCTTGCTCTCTCTCATTTGCTCACTCACTTTCTTGCTCTCTCTCAATTTCTTGCTCTCTTGCTTTTTCTCTCACACACTCTCTCTCACTCACTCTTGCTCTCTTTCACTCTTTTTTTTTTTGGTTTTTTGAGACAGGGTTTTTCTGTGGCTTTGGAGCCTGCACTGGAACTAGCTCTTGTAGACCAGGCTGGTCTCGAACTCACAAAGATCCGCCTGCCTCTGCCTCCTGAGTGCTGGGATTAAAGCTGTGCACCACCACTGCCTGGCTCTCTTTCACTCTGCTCTCTCTCTCACTTACTCACTCTCTTTCTCTCTCTTGCTCTCTTGCTTTCTCTCTCTCACTCTCTCTCACTTGCTCTCTTTCACTCTCTTGCTCTCTCTCTCTCTCTAACACACTCTCTCTTGCTCTCTCTCACTCATTCTCTTTTGCTCTCTCTTGCTTTCTTGCTTTCTCTCTCATTCTCTCACTGTTGCTCTCTCTTGCTCTCTCTCTCTCACACTTGCTCACTCTCTCTCTCATTCTCTTGTTCTCTCTCACTCTCACTCTCTCTTGCTCTCTCTCTCTCTGTCTCTGTCTCTGTCTCTGTCTCATGATTGTGTGTCAATCTGTGAGCTCTCAGCTGCTCTTCCACATCTCCATCATTTACCCTAACCATCTGAACCCATTAACAAAATTCCATGATTTATTTTATGAGTTTGTCTTGGTCATGGAGTTTTAGCACAGCCACAGAAATGTAGCTAAGAACTACCCCCCTGCCTGAGGCTAGTAAGGTCATAAGAGATCTTAAAGAAGAACTCACTCTTCAACTTTACTAAGCCAGCCTAGTTTCTAACTGAAGGGACACTAGCCCACTGGAGTCTATGCCTCTGGCCGTCCTTGCCTTTCTCCCCCATTCCCTCTGCCTTGCTAACTGTTAGATTACCATTCTAAATCTAGCCACCAAGATCTATCCCCTTCTTTGGTCACTTCCTTTTCCCGAGGCTGACTGCCAAGATCCAGCTATCAAATTATTAAAATCCAGCAACCAAAAACTCAGTTTGGCTCACCTAATTAGCATGCCTAAATATTCAAGGTCAGCACATTGAATATGTGGTTGTGTGTTTGTGTCAAGGGCAAGGCTGTATGTCCAACTGATAGCTTAATTTTGCAATATGTAAAAATCAAGTCTTGGAGGCTTGGAAGTCTTGGAGAACAGCTGAGGTTTGCTGCCATGAGCCAAGGGCTAGAGTTCCTTAGAAAACCTGAGAGGCCTATAGTTCTTTGTTGAGGGGGTGGGCCTCTTGAGATTGTCCCCTCACATTATCATATCCTCAACTAATGAGCAACTACAGATTCCCAATCTAAGATATCACACAAACACCATGATGAGTCTCAGCTTTCTCAGAAACCCCAAGCCAGGCTTCTTGTTGTCTGTATTTCTCTCAGCATTATCTTGAAAGCACCCACTGTAATGGTCTGTCCTGTCCCTTTAAGAGACAAGCCCTGCCCACTCGAGGCTGAGCATCTCTTTCTGTCTCTTTCCTGGAGAGGTAGCCTTTCCTCTCCTCTCCTGCCTCGTTTCTCTTTCTGTCTCTCTGCCTCTCTCTGCTCTTTCCCTGGCTACTTTTTCCTTTTCCATCCAAAACCCACTAAATAAATACCCACTTTCTCTGCATAGCAGGTCTATCTCTCTCTGTCTCTCACCCACCATGGCTCCTCATGGGACTGGCTGACCCGCTGAGGTCCCTCACCTGCTATGTGGCTCCCTGCCTGGGACCCGCTGCCCCTCGTGGCCCACTGTCCACTGCCACCCCTCAGGGAATGGTGCTGTTTTATTTTTACCATTACACCCATAACAATTCATAAGCTCTAGGATCGGTGGTTCAGAACACTGACTGTTCTTCCAGAGGTCCTGAGTTCAATTTCCAGCAACCACATGGTGGCTCACAACCATCTGTAAGAGTGAGATCTGGTGCCCTCTTTTGACCTGCCAGGACACATACAGGAAGAACACTGTATATATAAAAAACAAATCTTAAATTAAAATATATATATATATATATAAGCTCTGAGCCCTCAGAGCTTTTCCAGCTCAAAGTTCCAAATGCTTTCTCAATCTGTCTTTGAGAAAAGTACAGACAGGAACTTAAGTTACAAACCTAGAGGCAGTAACAATGCATCTGCTCCATGTTACGCAGGACAATCAAAGAAAGGTGGTCACTCCAGGATGAATTTAGACCTTACAGGTGGTAGGAAGATTCAACCTCGAAATATTGAATCCTGAATAGCCATACAGAAGGTGTGGTTGTTGTTTTGTGGGGTCGGGGTTAAAACAAGTTCATGACAAAGCCCATGATGTAATCTGTATGTTTCTTGAAGGAGAGAATCACACCCCTGCAACTTCAGTACTAATTGTGCACTGTTTACAGTACTCAGTCATACCAGAGTTCCAGGTGTGCCAGGAATGCTTGTGACCAAAGTCATTCAATGGCTGTACAGCTCCTTCAAAGAAAACTCAATGATTTGCTATACCAAGATGGCGGGCCCCCCCAAAAGCCACCACAGAGTCCACACTCGTTTGTAAAAGCCAAGAGCCTTGAATCAGTTTAAACTTTGACTCTCCATCTGTACAACACAGCAGTTGAGAGTATAGAGTGCCCAGCCCAGTCAGGGAAGGGTTTTTATCATAGCAGAGGTTGGGGTGAGGGTAACTTCAGGTTTCAGAACCCTGATTGGCTGACATTTGTCTAGGAGTCTTGGCAAAAAGAGAGTAGGTGAGTCCTGGGCTCAGGGATGACTGATGGTCTTATCTTAATGTTATCTAATGGTTGGTCTATCACGTACTTCTCTTTAGATGTTGGCCCTCCCTGGGTGGTGTCAGCTTAAGGCTTTTCCTGGAACTCAGTGCTGCCTGCCATGACAGCTGTTCAGCCTAGATCCCAAGTGTGGCCACACTGCACTGGGCTCCACATAAATCGCAGAAACCTCAAGGCTGTGTTCCACTTTCTCTTCCACTAGGTTGTATAACTGGATTTATATTGAAGTCTTTGGTCCACTTGGACTTGAGTTTTGTGCATGAGGATAGATATGGATCTATTTGTATTTATCTACATGCTGACATCAGTTATACCAGCACCATTTCTTAAAAATGCTTTCTTCTTTCCATTATATAATTTTGGCTTCTTCATAGAAAATCAGATGTCCATAGTTGTGTGGTTTTAGGACAGGGTCTTCAGTTCAACTTAACCAAACTCAAAACAGTACGTGCCATCTCGAAATCAATCTTCTCTGAATACCTGGATGATAGGAATTGTGGACACTTGGGTCTTATTTCTCTGCATCATTTATGGGAACTGTGTCTGTAATGATTTCAGCCACAATAAGACTGACATTTCCAGGTTCTAGGGTCATGCATGTGTGGACAAGCCCTCAGGCAGAAGTGCCTAATGGCCCCAAGCTGCCCCCCATGTGACCCACATGCATGCATGGCTGCATCATCCACATATGACTCAGCTAAGCCCTTGCATGCATGCGTGAGCCCCACCATCTGTGTATGAAATAGCCACAACAACTCCTCGTGCACATGCTCTAGGCAGCTTTTAAAAGCTGGACACACCATTTCTCTCTCTCTCTCTCTCTCTCTCTCTCTCTCTCTCTCTCTCTGCACACTGACTTCCCCAGGCCTGTGCACACCTCCTCTAATCAACTCCTAAGTGGGTTTATTGCATGTTTTGTGTTTCCTTCTCACTCGCACCAGGTAATTTCAATGTCATCATTTATACCTCCTTGCTCCCATTGGGATGTTTTTTGGAGAGCCACTGACCATTTCTAATCAGTTATTGTTACAGATCTATGATGTTGGCCGTAGAGCTGGAGGCATAAGACTATCAAACATGTCCAGGTGAGGCTGTGGTGATGGAAAAGAATCAGGAGCTTTAAAGAGTAAGGAGTCAACTTGGGTCCACCTCAAACAGCATTTCACCAGGTCCAGACTGTGCCTGATATTTCCACAGGGCCTGGATAGTGAAGTGAAACAGCCAGATACTCCAGGAAGTGGCCAGCAGCCCAGCTTTCCCAGGTCCCCCAAAGATGAATGATGCCCCCAGGTTGGCAGGAAGCTGTCTTGAGAACATGACATCCTCATTCCCAAATTACTTGCTACCTTTTTCTAACTCCTTACCTTTTTATAATAAATAAAAAGGTATTCTGACAGGATGTGGCCTCAACTGCAGCAACTAAAGAGCACCTGCTGTGTACATTCACTACATTCCCTTTTAAAAGGGCCTTGCCCGCCTCCTATCCTATCTCTCTCTCTCTTCCTCTTTGTTTGTTCCTCTCTCTCTCTCTCTCTCTCTCTCTCTCTCTCTCTCTCTCTGCCTCTCTCTCTCTGCCTCTCTCTTCTCATCTGCAGCTCCTGTCCCCTGAAGCTGGTCTCCTCCTTCCTCCCTCTCCCTCTCTGCCTCTCTCTTCTCATCTGCTGCTCCTGACCCCCTGAGGCTGGTCTCCCCCCTCCTCCTTTCCTCTTTTTACATTCCCTTTCCCCTAATAAAAACCCCTCCACATAAACTCTATTGCATGGCATCTTTCTCTCTCACAGCACTTTTTAAATTACAACATTCACATCCTTAGCCATCAAGGGAATGCAAATCAAAACGACAGAGATTCCATCATACACCTGTCAGGTGGGTTAAGATCAAAAACACAAGTGACAGCTCATGTTGGACAGCATGTGGAGCAAGGGAAACACTCCTCCATTGCTTGTGAGAGTGCAAATTTGTACAGCCATTTTGGAAGTCAGAAAACTGGGAATCAATCTACCACAAGACCCAGCTACACCACTCTTGGGCATATATTCAAAGGGTACACAATCATACTTTCTCAGCTATGTTCATAGCAGCTTTATTTCTAATAAACAGAACATGTAAATACCCTAGAGGTCCCTTGAACAAGGAATGGATAAAGAAAATGTGGTACATTTACACAATAGAGTATTACTCAGCCATTAAAAACAATGATCCAGTAAATTTGAAGACAAATGTATGGAACTAGAAAACAAAATCATCCTGAGTGAAACAACCCAAACCTATAAAGGCAAACATGGTATGTAATCACTCATAAGTGAATATTAGCTATAAAATAAAGAACAACCATGCTATAACCAACAGTCCCAGAGAGACTAGATAACAATAAGGGCCCAAGGAGGGAAATGTATGGGTCTCCCTGGAGAAAGTAAATAGAAGAGATCTCCTGGGTTGACTTGGGGAGAGTGGAAATTGGAACTTGAAGTGTCAGACTAGGAGTGGATGGAGGGGAAATGGTAATGAAAGGGATGACTAGAAGAGTGGGCATTTGGTGGTTAGGTAGAAACCTGATTAAAAAAAAAAAACTTCAACAAATCTACAAGGATGATCCCAGCTAAGACTCCTAGCAATATCAGATACATAGCCTGAACTGATCATCTCCTGGGACCAGGCAAGGCTTCAAGCAGAGGAAGCAGGAAATCAACCCAGACATATAACCTTCAACCTACAATCTGCCCTGCCTATTAGATGTGCTGGAATTGGTGCCTAGCCCAGTTGTCATCAGAGAAGTTTCATCAAGCAACTGATGTATACAGAAGGAGACCTGTAGCCAAACACTAGACTGAGTTCAGGGAATCCTGCAAAAGAGGAAAAAGGGAATTATAGAAGCCTGGGGGTGGGCAAGGACACCACAAGAAAACTTGTAGAATCAACCCTGGCTCATAAGTGCTTACAGAGACTGAACCACCAAACAGGAAGCTTCCACAGGACTGGCCTAGGCATTTTGCATATAACATAACAGTTATGTAGCTTGGTCCTCTTATGGAACTCCTAACAGCAGGAATAGAGGCTTTCTCTGACTCTTACTGGCTTTTGGGACCTCACTTCTCATAAGGGGTCAGATTTTAGTGACCCAAGCCCATAAAACATGAATGTGAGGGTCCAGATGTAGATGTCCCAAGTCAAGCCCTGAAGTAGGGAAACCTTCAAGATACATTAGGAGTTCCTATGGAGAAATCTTCAGGGACCTGAACTCATGCAGCAAATCTCAAGGAGGCAGAGGTCCCAATGAAAGCAGTCAGTCAAGGAAACCTTAGCCATGCCAAGAATGTTTGCCCCTGCTCCCTGGATACTCCTTCTGTGGGCCAACCTGTTATGATAAAAGTAAAGCACCACAGGTCCTCGCCCACTCCTGACCCCCATCCACCAAGGCAAGCAGATTTTCCTTCTGCTTCCAGCCTGAGCTTTCTTTTCTGTTTCTCTCCTGAAAAAGCAGCTTCTGCCTCTCTCCCTTCTCCCCACTTCTCCTCTTCCTGCTCCTCTCTCTCTTCTTCCCCCTTCTTCCCTTCCCCCTTTCCCCTCCATAACCCACTAAATAAATATCTAGCCTCACTCTGCATGGTGTGCCTGTCTGTCTCTGTCTCTCACCAACCGCAGCTACTTGTTGGACTGGCTGAGATCTCTCACCCACCACACAGCTGTCTGCCTGGGACCTAATGCCTGTCATGGCCTGCTGCCTGCTGCTGACCCTTGGGGAATGGCACTGTTTTATTTTTACCATTACACCAGCCTCAGAAGGTGTCAGCAGCTAAACTAAGGGCATTAGGTAGTAAAGAATTGAAGCCTGCAACTTGAAGCTGAGAACTCTGGAACCTTCAGATTCTCAAGGGTTTGTACCCCCTGAAGTAGTCTCTTCACCCTCAACAGATGAGATCACACCTCCAACCCCTGAAATATTGCCTTTTTCACCTTTGACTGAGGAAATTGATCTTTCGTCATCTGCTGAACCAGCAGCAACTTTCTCTGAAGGAAATACGAGGCAAGACATACTGAAGTCCCTCAAGACCCACCAATAGTTACCTCTAAACCTATAATCAGACTTGAGGCTAATAAGCAGGCTCCTAGAGGGAAGAAAGAAAGTGTGATCCATGAAGAGGTGTGCTATACTTCAAAGAAGTTTATGAGTTCGTTAATTCATTCAATGTGAAGTCTCATGAATATGTTTGTGGATGGATTTTAAAAGTGTGGGGTACTGGTGGAAGGAACGTAAACCTGGACTAGGCTGAGTCTCTTTATATGGGCCCTCTGAGTGGAGAGTCTAGGTTTAATATGAAAGCTCACATGGTTTAAAAAAAAGAGTCAAAGGTTTGTTTGAATGGTAGCCTAGACACATTTGTCAAAATTGCTGTCTGTCAAAAAAGAGTTGGAGATGCCTGATATCCTTTGGTATGCTGGATAGTTTTATGTTAACTTAACACAAACTAAAGTCATCTGAGAGGAAGGAACCTCAACAGAGAAAATGCCTCCATAAGATCAGTTTAATGGCCTGGCCTGTCTCTTTAAGAGACAAGCCATACCCACTCCCTCCCCCGACCACCAAGGCAAGCTGATCTTCAGCTTCCAGCCTGAGTTCCTTCCTTTTCCATCTTTTCCCCAAGAGGCAGCTTCTGCCTTGCTCCATTCTCCCCACTTTTCTCTTTTACCTGCTCCCGCTCCTCTTCTCTCCTTCTCCTTCTTTCCTTCTATAAACCACTAAATAAATATCCAACCTCACTCTGGATGTCATGCCTATTCATGTCTCTGTCTCTCACCTGACACCTTGTATCTCCCTGCCCGAAACCAGCTGCCTTCAGAGACCTGCCGCATGGTCTCATGGCATGCCTATCTGTCTGTCTCTCCTTGTAGCCTGCTGCAGCCACTAGAGGAACTGCACCATCCCTTCCTGGGACTGACTGCTTTCGGGACCTTCTGCCTACTGTGTCCCACCACATGGCCTGCTGCCACTGTTCAGGGTCCTGCAGTGTTTCTACCACTGCTGCCACTGGGCATCCTGCAGCATTTTTTTAAAATTTAATCTATTACAATCAGGCTTTAGGCAAGTCTGTGGGTCAATTTCTTAAGTGATGATTGATGAGAAATGGCCTAGCCCATTGTGGATGGTTCTATACCTGGGCTGGTGGTCCTGAGTTCTGTCAGAAAGTGAGCTCTAATGATACTCTGATATACTCATAGGTCAGTTCCTTATCTGTAAGACCCAGCCATGACAAGTTCAATAGAGGCCCAAGTCTCAGTAGTTTACCCTAAGGCAATGTCTGGTTCTAAGAAAGACCACAAACTGAGACTACACAGGCACCACCCATAAACAGACCAACCAAAGAAAATTCCTAACACTCCAGTTGTTGTAGAAAGAATCACCTGCCAGCACACACCCATTGCTTTTCACCAGACACCCCTAGACAAATGTCAGCCAATCAGGTGTCCAGAACCTTAGAAATTCCTCACCCCGACCTTTGCTATTATAAAAATCCGAACCCTAACTGAGATCAGGGCTCTCCCATCATTCCAATATTTTGGACACTCTTCCAAACTTATGTAAGAATAAAGTCTCTTTGCTTTTACATATGGACTCAGTCTCATTGTTGGTTTCTGAGGGACTTCGTGGATCTGGGCATAGCATTATCCAGTCATCATCAGAGAGGCTTCCTCTGGCAGATGATGGGAACAGATGGTGAGACCCACAGCCAGACATTATACAGAGAGAGTCTATGGGAAGTGTCTATTTAATCCCTCCCCCTCAGAGCTCAGGGAATCCTGTGAAAATTGTAAGAATCAGAGGGGATGGGGATCACCATGAGAACAAGGACCTCTAAGTCAGCTTTGAACGGTTCATATGGGCTCATAGAGACAGAAATAGCAAGCACAGGGTCTACATGGGTCTGCACCAGGTCCTCTGTGTATATATCATAGCTATTAGCTTAGAATTTTGTTGTTGCTGTTGTTGTTAAATATGATGTTTCTATTTTATTTAATTTTTTTTGCTTTACATACCAACCTCAGTTCCCCCTCCCTCCCCTTTTCCCATCCCAACCTCTGCTCTTTCCATCTCCTATCAACTCCTCAGAAGGGGTAAGGCCTCCCTCAGGGAGTCAAACAAGTATGGCAAACCATGATGAGGCAGAACCAAGCCCCTTTCCCCCATCAAGGCTCAGCAAGGTATCCCACTGTTAACTTGGAATTTTTATGGGACTCCTGACTGTGAGAACAAGTGGATCTTTCACTCCTGTGCCTGATCTTGGAACTCTTTTCCTCCTGTTGGGTTGCTGTATTCAACTCTAATATGACAGTTTTGTTTTATCTTATTATATTTTCTTTTGTCATATTTGGTTATTTCTTAGAAGCCTATTCTTTTTTAGTGAGAGTCAGAGGAGGATTTTGTCCAGAGGGAAGAAGAAATGAGGAGAAACTGGGAGGAGTAGAGAAGAAGCTAGCAAGCAGGCTGAGCAAGCTTTGTGAAGCAAGCCACTAGTAGTGTCCTCCATGCCCTCCACATTAGTTCCTGCCTCCAAGTTCTGGCCCTGTTTGAGTTCCTGTTCTGGCTTCCTTCAGTGATGGACTGCAGTGTAAGTGGAAGTGTAAGCCAAATAAACCCTTTCCTCCACAACTTGCCCTTTAATCATGATGTTTTGCCACAGCAATAGAAATTCTAACTATTTTCAGAACTGGTTTTAGAAATTCTAACTAAATTCAGATTAATGATGAAGGGATGTTTAGGCTCAAGAAAACTGCATTGGTAAAGTGGATGCATTGTGTAAAACCTAATCCTCCACAATGGGAAGGCCCAGAAGACATATCTTTCACTAACCCTACAAGAGAGAAAATGGTGAGGGGGCACCAGCACATTTGAAGAATTTTGTGTTACCCTTCCCTTGTGCCAGACTTAGGACTAGAGATGCTAGTAGTCAGTTGGACAAATTCAATGCTATGGGTTTTATTGGATATTGAGGTAGCAGGAGCCAGGTGACAGCACTCAATCACCAAAGGCAAAGGGATTGAAGGCATCATGACAGACAAGCATAGACAAAGCAATCCTCATAATGGTCCAGGCCATAATGGTCAACAAAGTGAATTTTATGGTGGCATGACTCATATGGCCCTCTGGTACCAGCTAATCCAATCATGGTGTTTCCAGGCATGGGATAGATAAGAAACATATTTCATTTTTGTTGGCTCTGTTTATGTGAAAACATTCTCAGAAAATAAAAGAAAAGCTACATTGGCTCATGGCAGAAAGGAATCTTGGCTAGGGACTCAATTTTCAGACTTGAGCCAGTTTGTAGACACTTTGAATGATGAACAGTATAGAAAAATTTTGATAAAAATATCTAAAAGTTTTATTAGAAGCTTTTCTCCAGTCCCTTTCCTGAGGGACCCATAGTCTTTCACAAGGGTAACTGTACACTGGGGAAAAGGTAACATACAGACTTTCTGAGGTTTATCAGATACTGGCTCTGAACCAACTTATTCCAGGAGACTCCAAAAAACATTTATCACTCCAGTTAAAGTAGGGGCTTTTGGAGGTTGGGTAATTAATGGAGGTGGTTGAAATCCAACTTGTAGTAGGTCCTGTCTCTTCCTGAACTCATTCTGTGGTTATTTCCCCAGTGCCATAATGTATAATTGGGATAGCTATACTTAGAAGTTGGCAGAATTTTCGTTCTGGTTCCTTAACCTTTGGAGGGAGAGTTATTATGGTTGGAAAGGCTAAGTGTAACCCTTAAGAGTTGCCTCTGGCAAGGAATGAAGGACCCCAGAGACCTGGGTGCCTTCAACATACTGTGAAGACGCAAAACACCAGGCCAGCCAGCTAGATGCAATTGCAAGAGGGTTTACTATCTCAGACCTGAGGATACCGCAGCGTGAACTGAGCATGTCCTTTACAGTTTAGAGTCATTATTTATATTCTACAGGAGCAGATATATGATTATACAGTTTCTATTAGCTAAATTAATTGAGGCAAGGGAAAAGTTCAGTCACGTCAGCTTTGTCCTTGTCTAGCGTTCTCTATTCATCCTTTATCTCTTTGTTAGCTAGGCCCGACCTTCAGACTATAGGCTTACTGTTTCTGTGGGTCCAAGTGGCCTTGCCTTCAGATACCAAGCCACCTTGACCGATGTCCCTATTTTGGGCTTGGGAGAAGGGGGGTCATGGCGTTACCGCTGCTGTTAAGCCATTTTAGGAAAATAGTGAATCAAAAGCAGTATCGCATTCTAGAGGAATTTCAGGAATGAGCCACCATCAAGGACTTGAAAGATGCAGGGGTGGTGGCTCTCACCACATCTCCCTTTAACTCTCCATTCGGGCCAGGGCAGCAGGTGGATGGTGGAGAATGAGAGTTGACTTTCAAAAATTCAATCAAGTAGTGACTCACATTGCAGCTGTTGTACCAGATGTGGTGTCCTTACATGAGCAAATTAACACATCTCCTAGAACATGGTGTGCAGCTATTGATCTAGCAAATACCTTTTTCTCGGTACTTGCCTTAAGAATCACCAATAGCAATTTGCTTTCAGTTGGCGAGGCCAGCAGTAGACCTTTACAGTTCTACATCAAGGATATATTCATTCTCTTGCTCTGTGTCATAACTCAGAAGGGATCTAGATCATCCATTCCTTCTACAAGATATCACATTGATGCCTCATTTTAAAGTCATTGTGCTTATTGGACCAAGCAAGAAAGAGATAGCTACCATTTTGGGCTTGTTGGTAACACAAAGGATGGGAAACAAATCCAAATAAAATTCAAGGGTCTTCTACCTCAGTGAAATTCTCATGTGTCCAGTGGGGTGGAACATGTAAAGGCATTCCTTCTAAGGTGAAGAATAAGTTGTTGCACCTGGCCACTCTCACCACCAAGAAAGAAGAGCGACATTTAGTCATCCTGTTTGGATTCTGGAGACAGACCATTTCTCACCTGAGTTTGCTATTTTGTCCCAATACTTCAAGACTCCCAAAGTTGCTCGCTTTAGTGAACAGAAGAAGGCTCTTCAACAAGTCCAGGCTGCTGTACAGCCTACTCTACCACTTGAACAATGTGGCACTTGAGGTGTCAGTGGCAGATAAGGATGCCGTTTGGAGCCTTTGGTAGGCCCCTCTAGGTGAATTACATGAGATCTTTCAGTTTTGGGAACAAGGCTCTACCATCATCTGCAGACCACTATTCTCCCTTTATGAGTCATCTCTTGCCTTGCTATTGGGCCTTCATGGCAACTAAACATTTGACAGTGGGCTACCAGCCGGGCAGTGGTGGTGCATGCCTTTAATCCCAGAACTCGGGAGGCAGAGGCAGGCGGATCTTTGTGAGTTCGAGACCAGCCTTGTCTACAAGAGCTAGTTCCAGAGCAGGCTCCAAAGCCACAGAGAAACCCAGTCTTGAAAGAAACCAAAAAAAAAAAAAGACAGTGGGCTACCAAGTTACCATGCAACCTGGGCTGCTTATCATGATCTTTGTGTTATCTGATCCGCCAAGTCACTGCACAGCAGCAATCCAGCATCAAATGGAATTGATGTTTACATGATTGGGCTTGAGCAGGTCCTGAAGGTACAAACAAGTTACATGAACAAGTTTCTCAATGCCTATTGTTTCAACCCCCATCACAACACCATCTGCTGCCAAGAATGTACCTCTAGTGTCATAGGTGTGTTCTATGATCTGTTGACTGAGAAAGAGAAGATTTGGACCTGGTTTATGATAGCTCTGCATGTATAGGCACCACCCAGAAGTGGACAGCTGCAGTTTTACAGCCACTTCCTGGGACAACCCTGAAAGACTCTGGTGAAGGCAGAACTTTGGGCAGTACACAGTTTTTGGAGAAGGACGAGGCCAGATATGTGTTGTTTCCAAGTGGATAAAAGATGTGAAGATATGTATGTCCCATGTAAATGCTCATCAAAAGGTGACCTAAGTTGAGGAGGAGTTCAGTAATCAAGTAGGTAGGATGACCCATTCTATGACAGCCAACCTCTTTCCCCAGATATTCCTGTCATTGCCCAGCAGAACCATGATTGAAATGGACAAGGTGAAAGAGAAGGGGGATTATGCATGACCTTGACAACAAGACTACTTACCACTCACCAAGGTTGACCTGGCTACAATCACTGCTGCCAAGAGTAGAGACGAACATTGAGCCCCAGATATAGCACCATTCCCTGGGGTGACCAGCCAGTGTTCCAGTGGCAGGCTGATTACATTGGACCACTTTCTCTGTGGAAAGGACTTTGTCCTTACTGAGTAGATACTTATTCATGCTATAGATTTGTCTTTCCTGTACATAATGCTTTCACTAAAACCACCATCTGTGGATTTAAAGAAAGTCTTATCCACCATGACGATACTCTGCACAGTATTGTTTCTGACCAAGGAACTCACTTCACAGCCATAGAAGTGCAACAGTGTGCCCATAATCATAGAATCCATGGTCTTACCATGTCCCCTCCATCCTGAAGCAGTAGGCCTAAAAGAATGAAAGAATGGCCTTTTGCAGTCACACTTTCCATGTCAATTATGGGCCAGCAGCTTGGGTGGCTGGGGCAGTGTTCTCCAGAAGGTGGCATACGCTTTGAACCAGTGTCTAATACTTGGTACAATTTCTCCCATACTGTAGCTTGTAATTCATTCTAATAAATCTTGTCTGTAAAGAGAGAGATTTTGTCTATAAGTTCAGTTACTCTAGAGAACCCTAACTAATACAGAAGGGGATTAGTGAGAAGGGCAAGGAGAAATAGGAGAAGATAATGAGGGAAGTGGATTGGAAAAGGTATCACTAAGTTGCACTTGGCTATGGTGTGTTTACAAAGTGCAGACACATGCCATATGAGAATGAAAATGTTAGTCTAAAACACTTCATTTTGCATACTCAATGGAAACTGGTAAAGCTTTTAAACACCAGAACACAGAGACTGGCACTCAGGGGGAAGTTTGCCCCTGTCCTTCCCAGAGGTCTGTCAGAGCTACTCAGGAGCTTCCTCCTCATGAAACCCTGGTAGCCCTAGACACAACCACACACAGCAGTTGTCTGAAGCACAGATGCTTCCTCTCTTGTGGATCAAAAGGTTGTAAATCTGAAGTCAAGTTCCTTGGGTGCTAAGCAACATGTGAATTGATATGGATCTTGGTTTATTGATACAAATTTAAGGTCAAATTTGTTATTTGTATATTTCTTCTCTTGATTAAGGTGTTATGCTTGTGCAGCTCATTTGAAAATGCATAATTAAGAAATACAAGCTAATAGAGAGTCATTTATAATAGTCGTTTGTAGTCAATGTTAATTAGATTTTCTAGATGTGCAGAGATATATTTCAGATGGATAGGCGTTCTTCAAACTCTTCAAAGATTACAGAATATTGCATTTAAAATGTTTTAAGAACTTAGACTTTTGATGACAATGAGACACATCTGTTCCTTTCAGCACCCATCTAGCTTCAAGAGGAAGATGGGCCCTGAAGAGGCTCCTTATGGAATTTGCTAGCCATTTGGGCAAGAAACTGCTCTTGTCTGGAATGCTCGATGTTATGCTGTATGAACTGTAGACACAGGACCCACAGAGAAATAGCTGCTGAACTTGCCTAAAGGTGAGATGATCCTTCAGGGTTCCTGCTTCATGGAAGAGTCTGCTAGACATTCTGTAGGACACAGAAGAAAGTGACTGACAAACTGCCGATATAGGTGGAATTGTCTTTGAAATTTTCTGCTTCATGGAAAAGTCTGCTGGATACTATGGGCCTGTAGGCTGAAGATGGCTGCCCCAATGGTACAGAACAATTTTGAGTGACTGTCCAGGTAGTGAGATGTCTCTGTCAATTCTAGAGTTTTGGAAGTTGCTAACAATGCACTTCGTGTTTACTTAGATAATATTATATCTTTCTGTGGTCTTTGATGGAGTTGAAAAATAGTTATAATTATAGTTTTTCTTAGTTATGATAAAAGATAAAGTAGATATAAATATTGTAACTGTAATTGTTTTTGTTATATGTAATTTTATTATGTTAAAACATTTCTTTTAAACAGGTATGCTGTGAATACCACTGGTTAATAAAGAAACTGTCTTAGACCTACACAGGGCACGATATAGGTAGGTGGGGAAAAGTAAACTGAATTCTGGGAGAAAGAAGGCAGAGACAAGAGAAGCCATGTAGCCCTGCTGGAGACAGACGCCAGAACTTTACCCAGTAAGCCACAGCCTCACGACAATACACAGATAAATTTAAAATATAAGAGTTAGCCAGAAATATGCTTAAACTATTGGTGAAACAGTACTGCAAAAAATATGGTTTCTGTATAACTATTTCAGGTCTGAGCAGCCAGGAGCAAACAAGTGACCTCTTACAACAGTATCTGAAGAGGTCAGAGGGACTGTCCACCCTTGCTTCCCCACTCGGTGGTGGTCGTTGTCATCCTTGTCCCCTTTCCATCATTCCCATCTCTGCCTCTGGGGTCACATGGCCCCAACCCTGAATCAGCATCCCATATCCCTGTGCTTTTAACTTAGAGAAACACTTGTGATTGGACCTGAAGGCCATAGACAACGCAGGAAGGTCCCCAGTGGGCAAAGTCCTTCACTTAGTCACATCTACCAAGACAATTCACAGGAGAAAGAAAACTTTTTTAGGTCCCAGGCAAAGAGGCCTTGAGTTTCTTTGAGCTGAGCTATCCTGTGGCCATCTCTCCAGGATGATTGCCTGTCTGAACCAGCCTCCTTAATAATCTTTGTTTTCTTCCTCCTGGACATATCATGGGACTCCTTGTACACAACAGGAAGGTTTAGGTAGCAGTAACTTCTTACTGTCCTGAAAAAGGCTGTACAGATGGTGATATATTACATGCCATGAGAAAACATCTAAAACAGATATTCACTGCATACTAAGGACTCTTAATTAAACAATTTATAAACAAACAGAAACAATTCCAAATTTAGAATATAAGATCCTACTCAACAACAAAGAGAGAACTGCATATAAAAATTGCAGCGTGCTTAATCCTACACAGGCCATCTACACCACTCTCCACTCCTTAGGCTCAGGAATCATTGCAGAAGGAAGAGTGGAAAGAATGTAAGAGCCAGAGGCAGTGGATGACTACAAGCAAGCAGCATCCTTGGCTCACACCAGAGCTATTGCACATATGAACTCATAGTGGTTGTGATAGCATGCATAAGACTTGTGCAAACTCAAGCCAGACCAGTTTCCAGCATGGAGAGGAGAGGTGAGCATGAAACCCCGCCCACTAGATGAAGAACTAATGGCAACTGATAGCTGCTGGGATAAGGAGAGTCAGATTTTAAGGGTGTGGTTCCTGGTAGGTTGACCACACCCCAGTAGGAGATCGCAAACCGAAGAGTATAGGGGTCACATAAACTGCAATCAATGGGTTTTATTTAAAAATAAATGCACAATGGTGGGTAGATAGGGAA
Source organism: Dicrostonyx torquatus (assembly GCA_028555095.1). Taxonomy (NCBI): domain Eukaryota; kingdom Metazoa; phylum Chordata; class Mammalia; order Rodentia; family Cricetidae; genus Dicrostonyx; species Dicrostonyx torquatus. The sequence goes on along the minus strand of JAQHUG010000270.1, from coordinate 153,458 downwards.
GTAGGGGTATATATGATCAAAATACACTGTATGAAATCCTCAAAGAATTAAGAAAAATATTTTTGAGACAGTGTTTCACTGTTTAGCCCTGGCTCGCCTGGAACTCACTATGTTGACCAGGCTCATCAGCTCACAGAGACCTGCCTGCTTCTGCCTCCAAGGGCTGGTATTCAAAGTATACACCATCACACCCAGCAAATAAATTTAACTACAATATATATATTGTAACATCAAATTCTGTGACATGGAAAATCATAGGAGTTGAACCAAAAATTGAATCTTTTCTGACAGTCCACTCTTCCCCTGGGAGATAGAGATCTGAGATGCAGAGGAAGTGCTGGTCTGCAAGGTGATGACGTCAACATCGCTGCTGTCCACACCCCACCATGGGCAGCTGTTTATCCTGTACTGTTGATAATTCATCTTCTCTTTTTGTGTCACCTTGACAGTGCCACTGATATTGATACCCTGGGAATTAGTCCATTAGACGTGAGGGGAATAGTTCCCAGTTCGTGCTTTATAAATATATCCCATATGCCTCTGTAGCAGGTGGAGATGTCCCCAGTGCCAGAAGCCCTGAAGACAGCTGCATCAGTGTGTGGAGAGTCTGAGGCTCCTGTGTGGCAGGCAGCACAGGAGGGGGCCAGGTTCCCTTGTGTCCAGCTCTGCAATGCCCACAGCTCACTGTGTGCTTCCTGGAAAAGTGAGAGTGCAAACACAACAGATGGCTTTTTTTCATCAGAGATCTTCCCCCTAAGGGGAGACCTTAGACCAACACCCCTGTACCAGATCCACCTCAGTGCTGGAGGAAGTCCCTCAGAACTTGCTCTTTAACATCCTGTATTCCTCCCTCCCTTCTTTTATTCCATCCTCCCTTCCTCGCTCCCTCCACCCACCCATCGTTCTCTCCTTTCTTTTTGTGTATATGTGTGTTCATACGTCCGTGCATCATGCACGTGGTGTTCACGCACAAGTGTGGGTGTGAGGGTCAAGATTGATGTCTTCCCTGTTGAGCGCCAAGACACTCCAATTGGAGCTTGTCCTCTTCTTGGCAAAACCGGCCTCTGGGCAAGGAAC
>JAQHUG010000270.1:102941-151826 GCA_028555095.1 Dicrostonyx torquatus | reverse complement strand
ATTGATGTCTTCCTCAACTACTCTCTGCCTCATTAAAATATTTTAAAGATTTATTATTTTATCTTATGTGTAAGGGAGTAAATGTGTACAGGCCAGAATAGGATGTCAAATCCCTTGGAACTGGAGTTATGCAATGCTGTGAGACATCACATGGGTGCTGGGAATTAAACCTGGGTCCTCTGCAAGATGGTAAGTGCTTTAAATCACTGAGTTCCTCCACCTCAGTTTTTGAGACAGGGTGTCTCACCGAATCTGGTAAGGATGCAAAACAATCTTACACCAATTTGATTAAAAAGGGGTATTTTATTGGAGGGGATAAAACTTACAGATCAATGTCCCAAACCACAGTCCTCTGGTTGCAAACAGGAAACAGAGTCTAGCAGTCAGCAAGGAAGCCGGAAGCAAGAGAGTGAGCGGAGGGCTGCCGGCACTTTTTAAAAATGAAACCATGCCCCAGTGGGCTGGTATCTCAAAAGCCATTGGCTGAAGGCAGAGAGGGCGCTCCTGCAGCAATCTGGAGATGACCAATTCAGGTAGAATAAATGGCAGACGTGTGCCAGGGATCCTCCTGGCTCTGCCTCCCCAACCCTGGGTTTACAGGCATGCAATATCACGTCCCATTTTTTTTGGTACGTGTTGTGAATCTAAATTTAGGTCATCATGCTTGTGCGACAAAACCTCTTGCAGAGCTGCCTCCATCGCTCTTCTCCTCTGTCCCTCTCTGCCACGGGTGTCTCCGGTCTCTTGGTTGTCTGACTGCTGGGTTTTCATGTGTTCCCTGCAGACAGGAAGACTCAGGCCACCTGCAGTCTTTGGTTCCTCTTCTGCCGCTTTCTCCGTTTCTAGAAAGCTGTGCCTGCATCTCCCTCCCTTTGCTCACTCGCAGCCATCCAGGTCATCTGTCAGAATGCCTCTGCCCCGACTGCTGTTTCTGCTCTGGGTCTTCGAGTGGGCACCTGGAAACCACTTTCTTCTCCCGACGGTGTCCACGGTAACCTACGAGACATACAAGCTGGAACTGCAGTCCAGCCTAGTGAAAGTGCAGGAGGGTCTATGTGTACTCGTGCCCTGCACATTCTATGAACATTCCGGGAACAGAAGCTCAGACACAGTCTTTGGCTACTGGTTCAGAGCAGGGGCGAATACAGACCATGATTCGCCTGTGGCTACAAACAACCCAAATCAACGGGTAAAGAATCAGGGCCAGTTCCATCTCTCTGGGGACCCAAGGAACAATGATTGCTCGCTGGACATCAGAGATGTACAGATGACCGACAGTGGTTCTTACTTCTTCAGGATGGAAAAAGACTCCTTAAAGTGGAATTACTATATGGATCAGCTCTCTGTGCAGGTGACAGGTAAAGTACTGGCTCCACACTGGCCAGAGCAGAAGCTCATGGGTGTCACAGAGCAGCACTAGGATCCTGACCTAAGAGTCACCGGGGATGGAGGAGAGTAACAGAGGAGTTGGGTGAGAGCCTGTGTCTCTCAATGGCTGTACTCCCCCATCTTGATCCTGCATGTCTTTCTTTCCTCACCAGCCCTCACTCACATCCCCAACATCGATATTCCGCAAACGCTGGAGCTTGGCCTTCCTAGCAATGTGACGTGCTCTGTGCCCTGGGCTTGTGAGCGGGGCACGCCTCCCATCTTCTCCTGGATGACAACTGCCCTCGCATCCCTGGGCCCCAGGACCACCCTCTCCTCAGTGCTGATCCTCACACCCAGGTTCCAGGACCATGGCACCAGCCTCATCTGCCAAGTGGCCTTCCCTGGAGTCGGTGTGACTGTTCAAAAGACTATTCAGATCAATGTCACCTGTGAGTTCAACCCAGGGCTGGGATTCATGGTGATTGTGTCATAGTTAGGCTGGGAATGGAGACAGACACAGGTCCTATACTGCTCAGATTCTGTGCTTTCTGGACAGTTGTGGGGAATGGGGCTGAAACCTGAAACATTGTTTTGTTTTTGTTTTTCCAAGATACTACACAGAAAACCACAACCCATGCCCCTGGAGGAGCTGGTCCAGGTAGGGGGGGTTGGGTTGGGTCTTGGTTTGGAGGAACAGAGTCTCTTTAGCTCAGAGCAGGGTCCATCCTTCCTTATTCTGACTGCTCTTGTAGACCACCAAGGTTCAGTTCTCAGCACCCACATGGCAGCCTGTAGCTATCTGTAACTCCAGTTCCAGAGGAGCTCAGAGCCTCTTTTGGCTTCAGAGGGCACCAGGCACTCATGTGTGCACATACATACATGCAGGCAAATAAAAATATAAATTTTTGAAAAATCCTTTTTGTGTGCTTAACAACAGCCCATTACTACCAAATGCAAATGTGTTCTTCGGTTCTGTAAGTCCTTGATATTTTCAATTACAATTGTTGGTTTTGACTTTTGATACAGAATCTTCCTATGTAACCTAAGCTGGCTTTGAACCTATGATCTTATTGCTTCATCCTTCTGAGCAGTGGGATTATAGATAGCCACCATGCCTCTGTGATGGAAGCTTTAATTATGAAAGAAGAGAGTGATTTTTTTCTGATATATTGTTGGCAATGGGATGAGTCTCAGATCTTGGATGCAGGAAGATTTGGAGGATCAGATCTAAGTTCTACAGAGAGAGGGAGTTCTGAGATTAGCAGGTAAATTCACGTCCATCTACATTTTGTCAGGGATATCAGGGCCCCTGGCAGAGGTGGTTCTCGTGGCCATCGGAGAGGCAACTATCAAATTCCTGCTTCTTGGGATCTGTTTCTTCTTCCTCAGGTGAGTGCTGCTCCTAGGGCAAAGTGGAGGTTTGATGAGGGCAGAGACACAGGACTGAATCTTAGATTACTAGTGCTAGGAGAAAAGATGGAGGTCTTAAGGATTGGAATCCAGGCTGGAAGTTCGTGGGTACTGACAGTTCCTCACCAAGCTGGAGCTGTCAAATGTGGCAGATGAAGGAGTGTGTTAGTCAGAGTTCTCAAGAAAAACAGAGCTGATTCAATGTAAGTACACTTACACACGGGGGGGGAGGGGGGAGAGGGGAGAGAGGGGGGAAGGAAAGGGGGAAGAGAGAGACTGGATTTAATAGAGTGGATCACAGGCTATGGTCTCTGGTCTGACTATTTCAACATTGCCTGTCTTCTGACAGAAAGTCCAAGAGTTCAACACTTGTTCAGTCCATGAGGCTGGATATCTCAGCTGGTTTTCAATATACACTGGCATCCCAAAGAAGTAGGCTCTAATACCCATGAAGAATGGACTTGCCAAGCAGAGTGAAAGCAAGCAGGCAAAGGGCAAGAACTTTCTTCTTCCATGTCTTTTTTAGAGTGTGCCACCAGAAGGTGTGGCTCAGATTGGAGGTATATCTCCCCATCTCAAAAGATCTGGGTCTTTCCACCTTAAATGAGTCAATCAAGAAAAATCCCTTACAGTAGTGTCCAGCTGATTGGCTTAATTCCAACAACCTTCACAGGAAGAAACGTGTCTCCCATGGCTGGGTTCTGCCATCCGGGTGTCTAGTTCCCTCTCAGCCACCCTTACATCCCATGACGGGGGCTCAGGGGAGGTGACTGCTGTACCTGGTCCCCTTCATGCGCACACTAAAGGCTCTGGTCTCCTCACTCAGCATGACATCCCAGAGGAAGAAAGTAGAGAGGCCAGCAACACAGTTGGACTATGCAAAAACTGCCATGGATTAGTCTCTCAGGTGAGTGATGTGGAAGCCACCCAGCACTGGTGTCCCTCGAGACTCTTTCCTGTGATGGACCCAGTATGACGTGGATTAGCATGGCCACTGGTGACCCACTACCCTCCTCCCATGATGCTCCTGGATCAGCAGCCCCATCTCTTCCCAGAACTAGCTGGGAATCTCTGCTGTCACCTCTCTGTACCCCTCACCTCATGTCCCATACTGACCCCATTATCTACCCAACCTTGATCATCCCTGAACCTTATCTTCCCCTGACCACTGACTCTCCCTCACCTCTTGCCTCTGTAGCAGGGCCCCAGAACTTAGTACACCTCACTCCATGATGGGACTACCATTCAGGCCAGAAAACTCAGCACGTGGTCAGCAAAATGAAAACAAAGATCTTATCCATCTCTGTCCGTAGTTCTAGGAAGGTCTCTAAAGGTGCTAATGTTGCCTTGTGGCCTCTGTAATTCTGCTTCTGGCTAACTGTTCTTGTTAGCCAAAGTATGTCAACTAAGAACAGTGTTCTGGGGCTTAAAAGCTCACACTGAGAAAGTCTTGGTGCTGCACTGGGATCCTGAACACCCAGTGTAGTCTCTGGTCAACAAATATAGATTTTTCTCTTAGCTTAAACCAAGTAGTCTGCTCTGGAGGGTACCCCCACAACATTTCTGGAAGTTCTACCAAGATCCCCAGAGACCAGACTTTGAGATACTGGGGGTCTCAGAGCCCCTTGAAATGAGAAAGAGTGTGGTGGTCAAAGAGCTCCTCAGGGGTACACAACCTGAGTTCCAGGTCCACAAGACTCTCTTGGATCCATTACTGCCTAACACTTCAGAGAAGCTGGACACCTCCACTCCCAAATGAAACCAATGAGACAGTCACACCACTTGTTACCAGCAGAGTTAATCCTGCCAAAGGGGCCTTCTGTTTGGACACAGGAGAGGTCAGACATGGCTGCTGATCTGGTGTCCGGTGTAATGTGAGGGGTCTGCTTGTTGGGGTTTCTGTCCCGCCCAGTACCCCAAAGCCGGCAAGCCCCAAAGAAAATCACACAGAGGTCTACATTAGGTTATAAACTGATTGGCTTCTTACTAGCTCAGGCTTCTTACTAGCTCTTATAACTTATATTAACCCATGATTCTTATCTATGTTAACCACATGGCCGGTACCTTTCTCAGCTGGGACAGGGACACATGCTGCTTCTTCCGTGAACTGTGCAGGAATGCCAGGGAAGCTTTGTGCTTCCCAAATTCTCCTGTTCTCACCTCTACTTCTTGTCTGGTTTTTCCCACCTATACTCCCTGCCTGGGCAATCAGCATTTATTTAAAACATGATTGACAGAATACAGACAATTCTCCCGCACCACTCTGGGAACCATGTGAGATGTCATTAGATTCCCACCATCTGTTCGGGTGTATGAATGTTTGGGGGGTCACCCCTGGTTGTCCTCTCCATCTCTCTCTCTCCCTCCTTTTCTCCCTCCCTTCCTCCATCCCCTTCCTCTCTCTCTCCCCCTTCTTATCCTTCCCCTCTCCTTCCCCCTTCTCTTCTTCTTCTTCTTCTTCTTCTTCTTCTTCTTCTTCTTCTTCTTCTCCTTCTCCTTCTCCTTCTCCTTCTCTCTCTCTCTCTCTCTCTCTCTCTCTCTCTCTCTCTCTCTCTCTCTCTCTCTCAGATGGGGAGGGTCTATGTGTTTCTGTCAGTTGTTTCCCTGTATTGACCAGTGGCTTTCTTTGGTGTAAGAATCCCCTGGCTTGAGACCTGTGGCCCTCTTGTTGGAGACCTGAATCCTTTTGTCTCTGTCAGGTAGCCTGGAGAAACACCCCACCCCACTCCTGAAAAAACAACCTTCACCTGTCTGCCCAACTCCAGGACTGAGAGTGCTTGCTTGTTTCGTTGCTTGACTCCTGGTCAGCACTGGTCCCTGTGGAGAGATGGAAGGGGCTGGGTCTCTCATCCAAAACACCTGCCATTTAATACACAAGGAAGGAGGGAATACTTCCCCAGTGAGCATTCCCTATGCTCTGTGCCTGATCTATGCAGCCCTAAAGAAGGAGGAATTTCCCTTGGGTGAGCCCCAAGGAAAAGAGATAGCTCTGTGCCTTTCTCTTTCATGATTTATGTCTTCTTTTCAATTAGTCATCTGTATAGTTGGAAAACACCATTCACTGGAAAAAAACTAAAGAACCCAACCCTGGTCCAGGCTGGGGGATCAATGCCAGACAGTGAAGCTGGACAAAACAGATTTTTTCCCTTATGACCAGCACTGACTAAGGAGACTTTAAACATTTTCAACTATATTCTTTTTAGAAGCATTAAAGACAGGTGCTAAAAAGATTTCTCTTGTCACCTAGTTGGTTCCAGATATTAGAAAAAACTTATAAAAGTTTTAAAATGTTAAAAATAAAAATAGGTCCCAATTGCAGGAGGTAGCTCAAAAGGTGTTTGATAACAGACAACTGATTGGGATGAGACCTTTAGCATAAAGCAAAAGCCACCATCACCTTCTCTGTAATGAGACTCAGTTAGACTGAGAGACACCCAGAGAAATTGTGGTGTCTTACCCTCTGTCAGAAGAACACCTCCTAGCTGCAAGTTCTGCCTCCAGTCAAAAGATACAGTGGGTTATTTCTCAGACTGAAGACAAAGATTCCTGAGGTTATGGGTGGAAATCAACTCCCAGGACTGACCAAGTTCCTAAAATTGTTCAGTTAACCAGTTCAGCTACTCCAGATTATAAACAATACCCAATGACCCTAGAAACAAAAAGGGAAATTGCAGTCCATGTTTCCTGGCTTGGAGAGACGGGCATCCTGGTGTCCTTCCAGTTACCCTGGAATACACCTCTCCTACCTGTGATGAAACCTGGGACCTCTGATTCTCGTGAGTCTGATTCTTCTAGAAAATCAAGTGTACACTGTGTTAGACCTTAGCCTCCCACTGGCAGAGGTGAGTCAATCATGTTTGCTTTTACGTAGACAGACCTAGAGGGGTATTACAGCAGGCAGTATACTTGGACCAGGTTGCCCCAAGGATTTAATGACACTAAATGTATTCCTCCTGCCCTTCTGTCAGGGATTTCCTAGGAAAGTAGATCATAAAGGCGCCACTGAGGGGCTGCCGCAAGAGTTACAGACACTGGGCTAGAAAATGCCAACTAAGAAAGCCCAGCTCCACACATCAGAGGCTGCCGATTTTGACTCCCAGTTGAGGGCAGGCAAAGGGAGCCTGTCTTAGAGCAAGATGCTGCCATTCTTCAGATCCCAGCTCCAAAGACTGAGACAGGCTTGAGAGTTCCTAAGCATAGCTAAGTATTGCTGCTTCTGGATGCCAGGGTCTGTGGAAATAGCAAAGGCTCTCTCTACAGCACATAGAGGGGCAGTCACTGAGCCCCAAACCTGAACTGAGACCTAACAAAAAGCATTTGAGACTTATGAAACATTCCTGACATCTGCTACAGCCCTAGCCCTTCCAAATATCTCAAAAGATTTTCCATCTGTTTGCCCACAAACAAGAGACATTAAAAAAGAGGTCTTAACACACACTCTGAGGCCACAAAAACCTTGTCCAACGAATGGTATGAAGAGCAGAGCGGCCTTCTTGATACTCTGATGACATACCCCAACCCAGTGCTCCTTGAGACTCCTTGGTAAAGAAGAAACAGACAGTTCAAACCCAAAGGTTTATGGAGGACAACAGAGGGAAATAGCATTCTCCCAGAAACAACTGGCGGGACTCTGGGACTGACCTTTATCAGGCTACTCACCTGAGATTCACAGAGCAGAGTTGCTCAGACCAGCTAGGTTGTTATAGTTAGCTCAGGATGCCTCAGCCAGATTCCAGTCTTGTGCCTAAGTAGATCCAAGCCAGAGAACCCTTATCCAGGAAGGGTTCTGAATGAGAGACCAACACTCTGGAATGCTCTGAGAATACTGACTTCACAGTGATCTGGCCTGCCAGGGGCAGATAAAAATACTTGCTAGTTTTTATAGAAACCAGCCATCCTTTCTGGGTGGGTAGATGCATTCCCCACCTGGGCTGAATCTGCTCAGATAGTAAGTAGAAGCTTAAAAGCCCCTCCAAAGACTGGTTCCCTGATTTGGCTACTCCTAGCCAGTGGGACTTGACAATGGCCTGGCTTTCAAAGCCAAAAACCTCTCTATTAATAGCTAAAGTTTTAGAAATACACTGAAAACTTCATTGTGCCTATAGTGAAAGATCACAGCCCCAAAAATTTATGTTAGCCCCTTATGGACACTGTTTCTGCTGGCCACAAGGTTAAAATTAAGAACAGGTCCAGGTGAAGCTGGCAGGTTGCTGAAAAGAGAATCTTTTATTGAGAGATTCTCTTACTGAGTGCCATGACTCTCAGGGACAAGTAATGACCTAGGTTTCTACAAAAGGGATAACTGTTTAATAAATGATCTGGATATTCTGGAATATGGGAGCATATTAGTGATAGAGTTAATATTAATATGAGACCCCAACCAAGAGACTACCCTATGGAAAGATACTGAGAAGAGAAAAACACTGAATGTGAAAAACAAGTTTGTCAGTCTCTTAAACCCTGGTTCCTGTTGTTCAGGCTGAGGACGAAAACATGTTTTGCTCTCACCTGTTGTTTTTCCTAGAGTAGGTTGGACTATGTTAATTTGGCCCTGTCTATAACCCTGGTCTAATGATTTGGACCAATCAGCATTGTATTTGTACCCCTTATGTTAATTTTGTGGTTTTTGCCTATAAAAGCTGTTTGTAACAACGTCTGGGGTGGTCAGATAGTCAAAGCTTCTGCTGAGGCTGCTGCTGTCTGTCCATCCGCAGGCCTGTGTACTAATCCAATAAAGTGCCCCTTGCTTGTTGCATCCAGTGGCCCGAGTTGGATTCCTTTGGGCAGCAGAGCTGCAGATCTTTCAATAGAACTCAGAGTCCTGGGAAGGTAGAACAAAATAGGATGTTATAAAAAAAATAAAACTGTAACGAAACTCTCTTTAGAGTCCAGAGAAGGGTGGATAGACCTTTTTCCTTGGCCCCAGGTCTGCTGTACCCCATTAGGAGGGATTTACCCCATGATACTATATTTGGAAGATCTCCTCCACTGTCTCCCAGGCCCAGAGACCAGCAGTTAGCAGAACCCTCTGACCATTTTTTTTCTCAAGTCACCACAGAACCTCCAGTCCTCCAAAAAGTGCATTTGCTGGGCTATCCAGGAGACCCAACTGACCTCCAAGTACCAGTTTCTCCTTGCTGGAGTCTCCTGGTACTCTCTGGTTCCAGCAGGTAGCCAAAGGGGCACTGGAACCACTTGGAAATGACCCTACAAGGAGATTCTCTCCATTCCTGTGGCTGTGAAGGTAGCTGGCATTACACGACAGATCCACCACACACAAGTCAAGCAAGTGGAAGCTGAAAGACCCCCGCTCTAGGCATTCTGCACAGCTTAGCCATAGAAACGCCATTTTACAAGGCTTGCACTTACCCATAAGAGCTCAGATAAGAGACATCCCTAAATGAGGAGTTAGCCCCGCTTGGGAAAGTACGGGCTGTTCTCCCCAGACAAGAGCCAAGTAAGCTCCTTCCAGTTGCTCCCTCCCCTCCGGTTGCTCCCTCCAGATAAGAGCTGAGCAAGCCCTTTGTCTAACTCTGGCTCCTCCCCCCGATACGAGCTGAGACGGCTCTCTATCTGAACTCTCAGTATTTGAGAACATAACCTCATCCTCATGATGGCCTTGTTTAAATTAACCAATGAGATCCCTGTAACCATGCATCTTGCTTCTGTGGCTGCGCTTCTGCTCTCCTGCCCCCATAAAAACCCCTAGAGCCCTGAGCCAGGCGCATAAGTCCTTTGAAAGACTTGGACGCCCCGGGTACCCGTGCATCTGAATAAACCTCATGCTGATTGCATCCGCGCTGGTGGTTTTGGCTGATCTCTGGGAACAGGGTCCCACCTGAGATAGATTCCCTTCGGGGGGGATCTTTCATTTGGGGGCCCGCCCGGGATCGGAGACCCCCGCCCAGAGACCGCCGACCCACTATCGGGGGAGGTAAGCTGGCCAGCGTCTGTTTTTATGTTATTTGTTTATATGTTGCGCTGCGATCTGTACAATTCAGCTGAATTGCTCCGTATCTGCCGGGCTTAGAAGGAGCTGACGGGCTCATACTTCTTCTCCGCAACACTGGAAGATGTTCCACGGGTGTCTGGAGCCCGATTTTTCGGTGCTCATCAGTTTGGACCCACGCTATCAGCGTTGGACTTTTGTCCGAGGGATACGTGGTCCGTCTGGGAAACGGGGGAATCCGGACCCCCTCACTACTACTTCTGGTGAGTCTGTCTCTCTCTCTCTCTCTCTCTCTCTCTCTCTCTCTCTCTCTCTCTCTCTCTTCCACATGCCATCTGATGTTCTATGATTACTTTCTATCAGCTAGTTAACTCAGCCTCCTGACCCAAGGGTAATTTTATTTAATTAATGCAAAAGCAAACTCAGGGTTTATAATGATTGAATGAATATTCCCCAGTAATGTTGCTTCTACTGTGCTTGCTATTATAAAGTGAGAGCCCAGGTTTCTCACAGCATTGATTATCCCAAGTCCCATATTTTATGCTTTTATCTATTCTGATCTGTTCCTGATTAGGGCCCAAGATCACTCACAGGGGGTGTTCTGATGGGGCCATGGGAACTGAAGTGTGACTTAGTTGGAGAGAGGTCAGCCAGGTTGTAATCAGATAAACAACTAAATGATGTAATTTTGAGGAAAACAGGTGGAACTGGAGATTGGTTTTGCAAAACAGAGCCAGCTGGACCAGAAAGGCACAAGTGCTATGCTTCTCTCATACATGGAATGTAGGTTTCTTTATGTGCACAGACACACCCAACATGAAAGCTGATCAGAGGCAGAAAAAAAAGTGACAGGAAGGATGGGAGAAGATAATGGGAATGTGTATGAGCAAAAATGTGTGGTGTACTAAACCTTCCCTTTGCAGACTGAGCACACACTGATAAATACAATTAAAAATGGAAAAGGCTACTGCAACAGGAAAGATCCTCTGTCTTCCTTCTTCCCTGGGCCGGCCACAGCTGTTTAGTGGATGCAGCTCCATAAGCCTCTCATGGCCCCTGACACAGTCACACACAGCAGGTGTCTAAAACACAGATGGTTCCCTCTTTCAGTGCAGCAGACCAGGAACTGAGATTGGAGTGCCTGTGGTAAAATCAGTGTCACATGGGTAACTGTCCCTGTAGATAGAGCTAGGAACTGGCTTTTACCTCTTATCTCTCCAGGTGGTGGAGGCCATTGACATACTGGCCTCCTGTCCTGACACTCTTGTCTCTGCCTATGTAGTCATGTGAACCCCCTTGCATCTGCAACCCAAGGGACACTTGTGGTTGGATGTGAAGAACAACTGTGTGATGCAGGATGGCCCCCACTGTGCGAGATCCTTCATGGAAACACAGAACCCCGGGTTTCATCCTGAGTACTACAGAAACTGGGTGGGTGTTGTATCTCATGCCTGTCATTTTAGTATTAGAGAATTGGAAATAGAATGATCAGGAGTTCAAGCTCATTCTCACCTACAAAACTGTTCAAGGTCAGCCTGCATCACATGCAAGCCTAAAGAAGACTGTAAACAAGTAGAAAGAGAAAACTGCCTTGTTTCTGTATCAAAGCAGTGGCTTCACAATAAAGGAATAATAATTGTATTTGAAAATAGTTCAGGGGGCTGGGCTGTGGTGGCACACAACTTTAATCCCAACACTTGGGAGACAAAAACTGGTGAATCTCTGAGTTCAAGGCCAACCTTGCTGTGGGAGATTAAGCTCTCTTGCTTTCAGCCAATGGCTTCTAAGATACCAGCCCACTGGGGCGTGGTATTTCATTTTTAAAAAAAAGCCGCAGCAGCTCTCCGGACTCACTTGCTTCTGGCTTCCATGCTGACTGCTAGACTCGGTTTCCTGTTTGCGACCAGAGGAATGTGGTTTGGGACATTGATCTGTAAGTTTTATCACCTCCAATAAAATACCCCTTTTTAAATCAAATTGGTGTAAGCTTGTCCTGCAACAATACAACCTGGTCTACAGAGTGAGTTCCAGGACAGCCAGGGCTACACAGAGAAACCCTGTCTTGAAAAACTAAAATTTAGTAGTAGTAGTAGTAGTAGTAGTAGTAGTAGTAGTAGTGGTAGTAATTGTTATTATTCAGGGATATGGACAGACAGCTCTCCAAATCCAAACACATACACAGTTAATACACACATGACAAAATGCTCAAATATAACTAGGCATTCTAAATATAAGTCAGAGTCTCTAACTCTAGGAATGCAATACAGGTGGAAGAAAACTGGTCCAGGATGCACGGAGCCTCGGGTTTGGTCCTGGTAACACATAAACCAGCATGGTGGCTGTGATGGTTTGAATGAGAATTACCCCCATGGGCTTATGTATTTGGATGATTGGTTACCAGGAAGTGACATTATTTGAAAGATTAGGAGGTGTTGTCTTGTTGGAAGAAGTGTGTCACTGGAGGTGGGATTTGAGGTTTTCTGAAGCCCAAGCCAGGCCCAGTGACTCTCTCTCCCTGCTGCCGTGGATCCAGATGTAGAACTCTGAGCTCCTTCTCCAGCAGCATGTCTGCCTGGATGCCACCACGGTTCCTGACATAATGGCAATGTGCCACGGACCGGCTCAGAGGAGCCCCTCAGACCGTGGGGAAATGGTCTTGATACCAGGAAGGCACAAGTTCAGGTGAATGACAGACGGACCAACACACAAGGGAGTGGTTTGAATCTGCTGCAACTTTACTGAATTCATATTTCCATTATATAGTTATTCAAACAAAGAACAGAACCAAAAGGTCACATGTCATAAATTGGCACAGTATGAAAGCTTCTTTTAGTTACAAAAACGATGAACAGGTGTTAGACATAACACATCCTGTGAAGGGAAACTCTTGTCCTTGGGGAAAAAAAACCTCAGGCGAGTGGGTACATCTTATCTAGGAATAGAAAGTTTCTTTCCCATAATTGCTATTCTGGCCCTTCTTCTTTTTTTATTAACCCTTTATCTCGTCTAGTGACTCTCTGCATCTGCTGAAATATACTTGTTTAAACAGACACTTTGGAGGTTGGGACCTAGCAAGCCTATGCTAAGTAATTCTGTTTTTGTCTCTCATAAAATACAAACCTATAACTATCATCTCTCCTGCCTTTCTGTAAATGAAGTTATTAATGACTCAACTGTACTTCTGCATGATCTCCATCATATATCTTCTATTCTTAGCTAAATTACTTTATGAGCTTCTTTAGTTTATGTTTTTCATACTACATCAGTCTTATACAAAACTTCTACTGCTGTAACTCATTAAAAATGCTCCTTTTACTGATTTCATATTGCTTATAACCAACATTTGCACAAGGCCTTGAAACACTGAAGGTATCTCAAGCATTGCCACTAATATCAAAGCTATAATTATCATTTCCAGGAACATCAAAGGGTTCTCTGGTAAGATTGTGTGTTTGGCCATGTACAGTAAAATGACCATCTATAATAGCAGTGAGAACAAGATATTCCATTCAAGTTCATGACTTGAGCTGATTACCGCAGAATGCCGGAAGCATAACCTGGAGGCACGAGCTTCCCCTTAAACCTCCCTTGTTTTTACACACAGGCGACACCAGTGGGTGTTGCAGCAATGAACTAAAACATTGATACTGTAAGCAAGCCTAAACTAAGTGCTTTCCTTTGTAAGAGTTGCTGTATTCATGATGTCTCTTCACAGCAATAGAACACTGGCTAAGAGAGTGGTCCATGTTTGTAATCCCAGTATGTGGAAGGTGGATGCAGGAAGATCAGAAGCTCAAAGTCATCCATGACTACACAGTGAGTTCAAGGGCAGACTGAGGACCATATTATATGCATATACATAAATAAAATCATGACCTTTATGTTGTTCCCAGGAAAGCATATGGAAGGGACATTATCACTTTAGATGATATAAGCCAGTATGAAATGTTTTCTGCCGTATGCAGAGTAGAAAAGTTACTGCTAAGGAGTTTGTAATCTCTGAGAAATGACCATAGACTCAATCCAATTATAATTTAAAAATGTATTTGTTACTGCCAGCAGGATGACAGGACCACAATCTCTGAGCCAAATTTGAGATGGCCATGTGAAGAGGGGTGAGGGGAGGATTTTTTTTATAGTAAGCTATGCATTTTTACTCATTTTACATACCAAGCACAGTTTCCATCCCTCCTCTTCTTCTGCTTCCCCCTACCTTCCTCTCATCCCCTCTGCACTCCTCAGAAAGAGTAAGGTCTCCCATGGGGGCTCTACAAAGCCTGGCATATCCAGGTAAGGCAGGAACAAGCCCCTCTGCCCTGTCTGAGCATGATATCCCACCATAGGGAATGGGCTCCAAAAAGCCAGTTCATGCACCAGGGATAAGTCCTGGTCCCACTGTCAGTGGTCCCACAAACAAACCCAGCCTTTTAACTGTCGTCTGCATTTAGAGGACCTAGTTCGGTACCATGCAGGCTTACCAGCTGTCGATCCAGGGTCCATGAGCTCCTACTAGCTCAGATCAGCTTTCTCTGTGGGTTTCCCCATCATGTCCTTGACCCCCCTTGCTCATATGATCCCTTCTCCCTTTCTCCTGCTGGACTCCAGGAGCTCAGCCCAGGGTTTGGCTGTGGATCTCTGCATCTGCTTCCATCAGTTACTGGGTGAAGGTTCTATGATGACAATTAGGGTAGTCATCAATCTTATTACAGAAGTCTGGTTCAGGAACCCTCTCCACCACTGACAGAAGTCTTATCTGGGGTCATCCTTGTGGATTACTGTGAATTTCCCTAGCACCAAGTTTCTCCTTAACCCCATAATGGTTCTCTCTATCAAGATATCTCTCATTGTTCTCTTTCTCCATCCTTCTCCCAACTTGACCATCCCACATTCCCTCCCCTTTACCCCCCACCCCAGTTTACCCAGGAGATCTCATCCATTACCCCTTCCCAGGGGGATCCATGCATATCCCTCTTAGTGTCCTCCTTGCTACCTAGAATCTCAGGGGTTGTGGATTGTAGCCTGGTTTTCCTTTGCTTTACATCTAGTATCCACTTATGAGTGAGTACATATCATGGTTGTCTTTCTGGGTCTGTGTTACCCCACTCAGAATGATTTTTTTCCTAGTTCCATCCATTTGCCTGCAAATTTCATGAGTCATTTTTTTAACACTGAGTAATACTCCATTGTGTACCACATTTTCTTTATCTATTCTTCAGTTGAGGGGCATTTAGGTTGTTTCCAGGTTCTGGCTATTACAAATAATGCTGCTATGAACATAGTTGGACAATATGATTGAGCATCCTTTGGGGATATGTCTAAGAGTGGTATTGCTGGGTCTTAAAGTAGATTAATTCCCAGTTTTCTGAGAAACTGCTGTACTTATTTCCAAAGGGGCTGTACAAGTTTGTACTCCCACCAGCAATGGAGGAATGTTCTCTTACTCTACATCCTCTCCAGGATAAGCTGTCATCAGTGGTTTTGATCTTAGACATTCTGACAGTTGTAAGATGGTATCTCGGAGTCATTTTGAGTTGCATTTGAGGTGAGGATTTCTAAAAGTGAAAACCTCAAGAAGACCATCAACACAAGCAATCAAAGACTGGTCTGTTCTACCAAGTTAAGTGGTGAAAGCAACTCAAAACAATCTTTGGGAGCCTTCCTAAGCAGGTCACAGAAGCCAAAAAAAAAAGTAGTTAGTCATATCATAACAAGTAGATGGCCATGGCTGTAGATTTTTGGGTGAGAGTCACTGGGTCAGGGTTTCTGGGAACTTATCTTCCAGGGACGCATATCAGGAACAAAGACTAGTGGGTACCAAGATCATAAAATGGGGATCCTTTAGCCATCATGCCACATGAACTGAAGTAGAAGAGCGACAGCTAGGGATAGTAGGGGAAGTGGTTGGTGGAGTCGGATTGAGATGTAAGAGAGAGCAGAGGAGGGGTAAATTTCAAGTCACACACTAGGCATGCATGGAAATGTCAATATGAACATATGCTAACAGTAACTTAAAACCACAATCAAATACCACTCTATGCCCATTTCAAGAATAACTTTTAAAAATGGGAAGTGGCTTAAGGGGACAGAGGAACTGGGACTCAGGGGCACTGCTGCTGAGAATGTGATGTGATGCAGCTGCTGCAGAAAGCTCCTTAGTGGAACCCCAAACAGCCACAGATACATGAGCATCTGATCCAGTGGCTCCACCTCTGACTGTGTGTTCTCACGGGTGAAACCGGGTTCTTCATGGAGCTTCCAAGATCCATCGCAACATCACTGTTGATCACCATCACTCATAGCAAGGAGCAGCTGGGTACCAGTACAGAGTGATGTCTGTCCGAGGCACACACAAGGGAACGTTACTCATCTTATGCCACAAGACTTGACTATATTGTTAAAATAAGCCAGCGGTCAAACTGGAGAGGAATGGTGTGTGTTCACTCACAGGAGGTGACTGGCAGAGTCCCGGATAAGGAAGCTAGCAAGTCACTTTGCTATATATTTTCTTTATAACACACTTTTAAACTTAAAAAAGTATGCAAAGATCTAAGCCAGATGGAGTACCAGTACCAACAGGGAAAGGTGGACACAAGCCTCATCTCTAACCCTGAAGTTTTCTCCAATTGATAACCGCTCACAAAGGAAAAACATCAGTTTTCCCCAACTGAGACTCAGTGAGAATACAAATACACTTAAGAGTCTAGTCCTGCGCCCTGCAATAGATGACCAACCCAACACCAACTCGATAATATTTTTGGAGGGTTTGGTTTGGTTTGGTTTTTTACCTTACTGGTCTTTTGTTTTTATGAATTTTCTGTGTGTGCCACTGTTGTGTCTCTGCATCTCTATGTGTTTCTTGTGTTTTTCTTTGTTTTTCGTTTTATAAATCTTTTTCTTTAGCTCTAGCTCTTTTTGTGGTTTTTTTTTTTTTTTGAGATAAGGTTTCTCTGTGGCTTTGGAGCCTGTCCTGGAACTAGCTCTTGTAGACCAGGCTGGTCTCAAACTCACAGAGATCTACCTGCCTCTGCCTCCCAAGTGCTGGGATTAAAGGCATGCGCCACCACCACCCGGCTGTTTGTTTAGTCCTATTCTGCTTTGGTTTTATTTTATCTTCTTCTATTTTTTTTAGATGTCTATGTGCTTTCTAATGAGAAGGAAAAAGAAATAGTGTGGATTTGGACGAGTAGGGCAGTAGGGAGGATCTGGGTAGAGTTGCGGGGAGGAAAAGGCTGTAACCAGAATACACTGGATGAGCCAGGCAGTGGTGGCAATGCGTACATGTGAGCACAGTGCCCATGTGTTTACTATTCTAGAGGTGGTGGGACCTGGGAGAATGGAGCCAATAAATGAGGGATAACAAAGTCTCATGCAATCGCCAATTTTATTCAGAGAACCAGATAATTTGTACTCTTAGGTTAGGAAGAGTACAATCACAAGGAAAAGCTATGTGTGGCAGATAAGCTGCACTCAGAAGAAACCTGTTTTTCCACAGAGGCACATAAACAAATAGCAATTGCCAGCTGTAACAAGTGATCGGCAGGAAAGTCACTCCTCTCTCCTGCACCTGGGAGGGCCATGGAAGCAATCTACAAACGATCTCATACTCTGAAGAAACTAAGTTCATAAGACTCATCTTGTTTTCTCACAAGGACTCAGATATCTTATGTGACTCCATTTTTAGACCATGTTTCAGCACCCACTGAATCCAGAAGAGTGCACTGAGTCTCCAGAAGCTGGAGATGCAGGTGGTTCTGAGACACCCAACTTGGGTGCTAGGAACCAAACTCAGGTTCTCTACAAAAGCAAGAAGAGCTCTAAGTCTTCTGAGCCATCTCTCAAGCCCCAAGTCCTTAACCTTGTTATTTAATTTATATTATTTAGTTATTTATTTTACATCCTGACCGAAGCCCCCCATCCTTCCTTTCTTTCCATTCCCTCTCCCATCTTCCCTTTGTCCTCCCCCTCAATCCACCCCTCCTCTGAATTTGCTCAGAAAGGGGCAGGTTCCCATGAACATCAGCAAAGCATGGCATATCAAACTGCCATAAAACCAAGCACCTCCCCCTGTATTCATGCTGGGCAAGGCATGAGGAATAGGTTCCCAAGAGCCAGCCAAAGCACTGGGGACAGCCCTGATGTCATTGCCAGGAGTCCCACAAACAGACGAAGCTACACAACTGTCACATCTATGCAGAGGCCTTGGTCAATCCCGTGCAGGCTCCCTGGTGGTTTATGGGGTCGGGTAGAAGCCTGATGCAAAGGAAACTTCCACAAGTCTGTCTCCAAGGATGGCCCAGTCGAGACTCTTGGCAGCAGTGGATGTATATATAGCTAAACTGACCATCCCCTGTGAGCAAAATGATGACTACCCCAGATGTCAGCCTTCATCCAGTGACTGATGAAGGCTGGTTCAGAGACCCAGTGCCAAACATTGGGCTGAGCTAGGGAGTCCTGCTGAAGAGAGGAGGAACTATAGGAGACAGGGTGTCAGGGACATCTCAGGAAAACCCACAGAAATGGCTAGCCTGGTTCATGGAAACTCACAGAGTCCGAAGTCCTTCACTTTTTGAGACAAATTCTCATATTACTTGGCTGACCTTGGACTCACAATCCTCCTGCCTAAGCCTCCCAAAAGCTGGAATCTTAGGTGTGTATCATCATACTTTGGAGATACTCTCTATAAGCACAAAATTCCACCTTGGAGAGATGAAAGAAGTTATGGAGATGAGATGGCCAGTCTTAAAGGCTATTTCACATTTACTGGCTGGTCTTGTGTGACAACTTGACACAAACTAGAGTCATCAGAGGAAGGAGCCTCAGTTGAGGAAATGCCTCGGTGAGACCCAGCTGTGATACATTTTCTCATTTAGTGATCAATGTGGGAGGGCCCAGCCCATGGTGGGTGATGCCATTCCTGGGCTGTTGGTCCTGGGTTCTATAAGAAGGCGGGCTTGAGTAAGCCATGGGAAGCAGGCCATTAAGGAGCTCCCCTCCATGGCCTCTGCATCAGCTCCTGCCTCCAGGAGCCTGTCCTGTTTGAGTTCCTGTTCTCACCTCCTTCAATGGTGACCATCAGTGTGGAAGTGTAAGCCGAATTAACCCTTTCATCCCCTACTTGCTTTACGGTCATGTTGTTTAGCGCAGTCATAGAAACCTTAACTAATACATAGGTGAATATGTCACCTAATGGACAAGCTTAAACAGAAAAATTTGGTAACTGTGTAATGCAAATTGTTTCCATGACAAGGTAAAGGCCTCAAATATATTGCTGGCAGCTTTAAAAAAAAAAAGACATTAAATTTAACAGTTAATACAGTTTGCTGTTAAAAAATTACAGATGAAAACCAGCATGAGATGCTAACAGATACCAATTAGATTGCTGAAAGTAGTAACTGAATAGATGAAGGGTTAAATGGCTTCATAATTCCAAATGCTGGAACATACAGAGTTCAAAAGCTCACTTAGTGGGGGTGCAAATGTGTAGTGACCTGGGGAGCTGTTTGCTAATTCACACAAACTCAGATCTGCTGGAGCATGTGCAAGCAACTTAATTCTTAAGTATTTTATTTACCCAAGTGAAACAGACTCACTGGCCAACTGACTCCGGCTTGTTCATGTTTATAGCAATCTTAGTTCACAGATCCCTAAACCTACCTGGTGACTGGGTGCAAAGGGAATCACTGGAACAAGGCTCTCAGTGACACAAAGGACCACACTAGAGACATCACAGAATTACGTGAACAACCCTCCATTGCTATGCTGGAGAGAAGTCAGACCCTAAAGCCTGTGCTGAGTGACATGAGAACCCATCTGACCCTCAAGGTTATTTTTATCTTATTAGTTCATTGATAATTTTGTGAATATTTTGATCAGATCTCCCCATTCCATTTTTCCCAGATCCATCCCCCTTCCCTACCTACCCAACTTTGTGCCCTTCATATTTTTTTAAAAATTTATTTATGTATATGAATCAGATCCCACATTAGATGACTGTGAGCCATCATGTGGTTGCTGGGCATTGAACTCGGGACCTCTGGAAGAACAGCCAGTGTTCTTATCCGCTAAGCCATCTCTCCAGCCCTGATTCTTTTTATATTTTTAATCCTTCAAGACCAATTTGTGCTGCCCAAATATTCTTGAACATGTGGTTTTGTACAGGTTCGTGATCAACTTCTTAGAGAACGCTGACTCTTCCTCCACAAGCAGCTAACTCAAAGTTACCTGTTGTCATGTGAAGAGTCTTTGATATGAACCAGGAACTACTTAGACATCGCTTGCACATGGGGAGCGGGTCTGTTTGGGCAGCATGCTGCTTATGTCAAGTTTCTGGAATTGTCACTGAGTTGTTTTCTGTCTGTCACCAGAAGAGTGTGAAGTTGGTTATATATTAAGAGATGCATTCTTTTAACATCCAGTTCAGACTAAACTCAATAAACATGCAGTACAGGCTAAGCTCAGGGATCACCATGCTTCTCGGGTGGAGTATCTGCTTCTGCTAACTTCATTTCAGGGTCTGATCTTTGCAGTCCCGATCTTTAGTAGCCACACTCACGCAGAAGAAAACACTGTGGAGTCCTCACTCTGGAGCTGTCAGTGACATTCAGGGAGTCAGTGGACTGGATGAGAAGGCTAGAATGCTAAGTGCATACCTTAAAATATACCTAGATGCCAGCCCAGCAGGTGACAACTCTCCACAACTATGCAGGCAACTATGCAGAGGACAGCACTTGTGCAGGTCCTTCATGGGAGCAGCTAAGTATCAGCTCAGGATGCCTATGTGCCTTCGTATACCCACCTCCATTCCCAGCACTTAGAGCTCACACTGTGAGTTTGCTGAAGTTACTCTGTGACCATAGTTACTATGGCCTGTTTGGCCATAGTTCCTAAGAGTTTGTCATGGTGGTGCCCATAGAAGCATAATGTAGAATCCTACAATCAAAGCACTTCCATTCAGTAGAACTGAGGAAGCCCAGCACTGTATCACCCAGGGCCTTGAGCAGGCTAGCCCAAAAGTGTATCACTCAGGGTCTTGAGCAGGCAAGCTTATCACTGTATCACCTGTCGGGGACCGTCGCCCCAACATAGAAACTGGTGTTTTTCCCCAAATGTGTTCCCGGAGGTGCGAGGAAGAAACAGGCTTTCACACCATCACCGTTCAAAGGTCGCTTAGGACTTCTCTCTCCTTTACAGCGTGACCTTGTGTTTATTGTTTCTCCTTCAAGCCACATGCTCTGAATGCCCCCTGCAAAATGCTCCTCCACCCTCAGGAATTCTCAATTCACATTCTTTTTCCAGGGACTTCATTCTTTCCACACACACCTGCAGTCCTTTACCAGCCTTGGAGCCAGCAACCTCTTATTGAGCAATCTACAAGTGAAAAGGAAGGCTGGAGCCAAGCCTTTATCTATTGTCTTTCTAAATTAGCAAAGTATTTAAGGCCTTGGCCGTGCTAGGCTGGCGGATGGTGGAGCCCACAATCACCCAAGGCCTTGTGCAGGCTAGCCCAGCACTGTATCACCCAGGGCCTTGAGCAGGCTAGCCCAACAGTGTATCACCCAGGGCCTTGAGCAGGCTAGCCCAGCACTGTATCACCCAGGGCCTTGAGCAGGCTAGCCCAACAGTGTATCACCCAGGGCCTTGAGCAGGCTATCCCAACAGTATATCACCCAGGACCTTGAGCAGGCTAGCCCAGCAATGTATCACCCAGGGCCTTGTGAGGCTAGCCCAGTACTGTATCACCCAGGGTCTTGTGAGGCTAGCCCAGCACTGTATCACCCAGGGTCTTGTACATGCCAGCCTAGCACTGTATCACCTAGGGCCTTGTGTAGGCTAGCCCAGGGTATGGGGCAGGCAAGGCTAGCCCTGTAATAGCTGAACTGCCCCAGACCTATTTGCTTTAAGATTATGACAGTCTAGACTTGGCTCAAGTCCTTCCTCACGTTGTCATTTAACATAGGACTCTATCTTTGCACTTCTGAGAAAGTGCTATTTATATATTTTGATTTTCGGAGTCAGGGTCTCCCTACATATTCCTGGTTGTCCTGGAACTCACTATGTAGACCAAGCTGGTTCTGAACTCACAGAGATCTGTCTGCCTCTGCCTCCTGAGTGCTGGGATTAGAGATATGCATCACTATACCTGGCCCGTTAATCACAATTTTTAAAAATCTTTTTTTCAATCAGATGCACTGTAGTTCATCTGTTTGGGACATGTGTGATGATCATCACATCCAAATATCTCAGGGTCAAGGCTGAAGAGATGGCTCAACAGTCAAGTGCAATTGCTAAAAGCAGAATCTGGATCCAGACAGCCTTGCCATGGCAGAAGTGTGAGGAGGCCTTGGAAGTGAGTGAGAAAGGGCCTGGTGGATGGAGAGGCAGACTCGGCATAGGTGCATGGCCTACAGCATGTGTTCAAGGCACAGGATCTGATGTCTAAAAGCATCCTAAATGTAACTCAAAATAAAACACATACACACACACACACACACACACACGAAAAAGGAAAAGAGAATCAATTCTGTGGCTCAACAGGCCCATGCATTGGCTACATTTCTGAACATGGTGGGATGGTGGGAGGTAGGCTGAAAACTGGATACATCTGAGTTTATCCCCTGGACCAAACCGGAGATAGTCTCTACAGAATTAGGACAAAAAAAAAAAAATCAGAAGATGAGAACCTGTGGATTGCTTCCAGATGAATATGGTTTCATAAACCATGCCCCCCTGAAAGGTCACTGTAAACACCCTCAAAAAATTACTTCACCCAACTGCTGAGATGAACCTAGCACACAGGATAACCTGACTAACAGCGTCCCCCAATCAGCAGGAAGCAGTATGGACAGAACTATGCCCATATTCCCAAATATTGTTTATAATTGTTCTTTTACATTTAAAGGGGGATATGCTGTAGAGATTTGCATTGATATGGATCTTGGTTTATTGATACAAATTTAAAGTCAATTTTGTTATATGTATATGTATTTCTGATCTTGATTAAGGTATTGTGATTGTGTAGCTCATTTAAAATGTGATGTATAATTAAGAAATACAGATTAAAAGATAATCATCTATAATAGTCAAGCTTATAGTCATGTAATATTTTCTAGATGTGCATAGATATATTTCAAATAGATAGGCATTCTTCATATCTTTCAAAGACTACAGAATATGGCATTTAAAATGTTTTAAGAACTTAGGACTTTTCATGACAATGAGACACATCTGCTCCTGGCAGCACCAATTACTTTGAGAGGAAGATGGGCATCGAAGAGGGTCCTTAGCCATTTGGGCAAGAAACTTCTCTTGCCTGAACTGCTGAACTGAACTTACAGTACCTGCAGAAAAATAACAGCTGAACTTTCCTAAAAATGAGATGATTCTTTGGGGTTCCTGCTTCATGAAAGACTGCAAGACATTCTGCAGAACACAGAAGAAAGTGACTGAACTGTCTTTGAAATCTCCCGTTTTGTCAAAAACTCTGCCAGATACTATGGGCCTGAAGGCCAAAGATGGAAGCCCCAACAATACAAAAGAACTTTGGGTGACTGTCCAGGCAGCGAGATGTCTGACAATTCTAGAGTTTTGGAAGTTGTTTACAATGTACTTCCTGTTTACTTAGGTAATATTATATCCTTCTGGAGTCTTTGATGGAGTTGAGGAATAGACAGATAGTTATAGTTTTCCTTAGTTATGATAAAAGATAAAGTAATTATAAATATTGTAACTGCAATTATATGTAATTTTATTATGTTAAAGTTAAAATCTTCCTTTTTATTTAAACAGAAAAGGGGAGGTGATGTGAGAGTCCCCTCTGTGTGTTGCTTGTAATGGTTAATGAATAAAGAACTGCCTTGGCCTGATAGGGCAGAACTTAGGTAGGTGGAGAAGACAGAAGTGAATTCTGGGAGGAAGAAAGCAGAGTCAGAGGGAGAGTCAGAGGGACGTCATGGATGCACAGCCTGATGTAGATGTGCTGAAACTTTTCTGGTAGGCCACAACCTCGTGGTGATATATGGATTGACAGAAATAGGTTAAATAAAGATGTAGGAGTTACCCAATATAGCCAATAAGAAGCTAGAGCTAATGGGCCAAGCAGTGTTTTTGTTTTTTTTTTTAAAGTGCTTAATGTTCTTCTAGAGAACCTGAAATCAGTTCCCAGCACCATGTAGGGTGGCTCACAGCTGCCTATAACTCCAGCTCCAGGGGATCTGATATTCTCCTCTGGCCTATAAGGGCACACCCCAATGCGCATAACTTTCAATGACATGGATATATACATATACATGAATAAATAACAAAAATCTTTAGGGGCAGGAAAAATGGCCCAGATGCTAAGATGCTTGCTGCTCTAGCAGAGGTCTCAGGATCAGTTCCCAGCACCCACACAGTGGTAAAAACCATCCATAAATCCAGTAGGGGAATCTGATGACTTCTTCTGATTTCTGAGGGCACCAGGCACACATGTGATTCACAAACATACATGTAGGCAAAATGCTCTTAAACATAGAATTAAAGACAAGATGGTAAGGTAGCACAACTAATCTAGACATGTAAAACCTGAAACTGCTCAGTAAGTTCTAGGTTTCAAAGCATTTTAGATTTTAAACTTCTGAATGAAGGATATTCAACCTTAGGAAGACAGATTGTTACCTGCTTATTATGTAACCAGTGGAGGGAAACCATATTGGTGACAAAGACTTTACTGTGAGAAAGGAATATTTCCAATTGTCAACAAATTGAGTAATGACTGGAAGATATGAAATGATATTCACGTATGTATATACACATATATATCAATGTACATGTGTATATGAATATATGTAGAAATTCATTTGTGCTTTGGTCTTATATATATTTGTGTGTGATCTATGTGTGTGCACTGGTGTGTGTAGGGGGTGCTGACCTGTGCATATGGAGGCCAGTGGTAGACTAGATATCTTTATTTATTTCTTTTGGTTTTTTCGAGATAGGGTTTCTCTGTAACTTTGGAGCCTGTCCTGGAACTAGCTCTTGTAGACCAGGCTGGTCTCGAACTCACAGAGATCAGCCTGCCTCTGCCTCCCAAGTGCTGGGATTAAAGGCGTGTGCCACCACCGACCGGCTAGACTAGATATCTTCCTTTCACTTTTTACATTCTGTTTTCAAGACAGTCTCTGGTTGACCTTAGAGGCCCCCATTTTGGCTAGATTTGGAGGCCATCAAACTCTGGATTTCTGCCTGATTCCATGCCCCACACCCACACCCAATCATCAGGGTGACAGGTGCATGCTACCACACCCGTTTTTTTATATTAATGTGAGTTCTGGTGATCTGAACCCAGGTCGCTTGCTATTGCAGCAGCCATTTCACTCATCCACCTCCCCTGACCCCTAATCGTGTATTTTTCTGATGGAGATGAGAAACAGGGACTGAAACAGCAAGTAAAAAATATCATTACTGCCCTTTCAGATAATGAAGGTTATTTGGGGAAATTCAGACAACTTTCAGTGACTCAATTTTATTGCTAAAGTCAGGAAAAACTTTATTATAAAAGTTTTTTTCTTTAAAAAATGTTCATACAATATATTCTGATCATGGTTTTCCGTCCCTCACCTCCTCCAGATGCTCTCCACCTCCCTCCCCATCCAACCCCATGCCTTCTTTCTGTTTCTCTTTATAAACAAGCAGGTAAATAAAACAAACTAGCCAGAATTTTTAAAAAGAAAAGGTATGAGAAACACACACGAAAAAAAATATATATAAAAACACAAAATTGAAAATCATCATATATGAGAAAAGGAGTACTAAAGTTAAAAATGCCCAAGCAAAGCAATATGAGAAAATTCTCCAAAAATATCAGAGTTCATTTTGAGTTGGCTGTCAACTGCTGAGCATGGGGCCTGCCCTTAAGGGTAGTTTATATACCCCGTAAGAAACTATTGGAGAAAATTATTCTTTCCTTCATAAGTTGTTTTCGATTGGATTGCGCAATGATGATTTTTCTGGGTCTACCTAGCAGCAGAATGGAGTCAAAAGTCTCTTAGGGCAATGCACAGTGTGTCTGCAAAAACCTGTATTATACAATTCGGAGTACCTTAGTCCTTCCTCTGATAGGGGTCACCTATCAGATAATTTACATTATGATTCCTTACAGAAGCAGGATTAGTTATGAAACCGCAATGAAATAAGTTTGTGGTTGGGCTCACCACAACATGAGGAGCTGCATTAAAGGGTCCCAGCTTTAGTAAGGGTGAGAACCCCTGTAATAAACGGACCGTATTTCTGTTTTAACCGTGTCCCTTTTCTAACCAGAACCGTGTATTTTAATTTATGGTGTCGAAAACCCAATTTGGATCATCTGGCGGAGAAACCGAAGCTCGGAGCATGAGTAAGTAAATAATTTTTATTTCTTTCGAAATATGATGGGAACCGTACACTGAAATGGAAACCCGGTTGCCCTCAGAATATGTCAGAACGCAAAGCATGAATCAAGGCTATCCAGAGACCCTTATTAAATACAATGATCATAAGAAATAACGCTAAAAGCCCTAAGGAAACTAATTTCCCAACGTGCAAGCAGAAAGAGCACACATCCTCACCGCACAGGGACGCACTGCATCCCGAAAGCCGAGACGCTGCTGCAAGCCGGTCGGCGCCACCCCAGAGCCCAGCACCGCATCCGCAGGGACTCTCGGCGGCACAGCCTCCACTTCCGGCGTCGTCGGGGCCGCGAGAGCCGGAAGTCTCGCGAGAGTAGCCGCCGGGCTGCGAAGATTTCTGATAGGCAGGTGGCGGTCATGGGCCGGCCTTGGGCTTCCGGGAGCCGGATGGACCGACTGCTGGAGCGCGATGTGTGTGAGCTCGTCGGGCGGGTCACTGGCCTGCGAGACCGGGCGGACCCCAACTTCCGACTGGCGCTGGACTTCGTGTGGTCCAACTTCAGGTGTGGGGTCGCTGCGGGCGGGTCGGGGGTGCGGCGTCCTGGGAGCTGCCGGCTGCTGCTGTGTCTCGGTTTCCCCGAACTGCCCTTGCGAGAAACGTGGTTTGAAAACTGAGAGTTAGCTCTCCCTAACGGAGTCCACTGCACATCAAAAGTATTTTTTTAATTGCTGAGAAAATGAATGTTAAGTTTCATCTACCCCCTTCTCCTTGCTCAGGCCGCTTACAAATTTCCCCGATTCTGTATTCCCCTTTCGCATAAAACAAACTCAGTTTCTACTACTGAGCAACGCGTAGCATGCTCAGTAAAATTCACCTTGAACACGGAACAGTTTGTCAAAGTCTGTGATGTTGACTTATAAGCTAGACATGAGTATCTTCCTAGTTTGTGAGGATGCAGACCTCTCAGGTTCATGGAAAGTATGCCAAGGGTCCAAAATAACAAGTGCAGTTGTTAATTGTAATCTATAATGATTCATAAGTCATGTAACTCAAAAATAATCGTGTCTTTAGCAATTTTTCTCATATTTCTAGCGGCAGGAGGCAGGTGTTCATCATGTTAGAGTTGGGAAAGAATTAAGATGTTGCATGGTGTAACAACAGTAGCAAAAGCATAACTGTCACCAGGAGAGAAAGGGTCTTTCACATTTTATTACAGCTGCTTCAGGTTATTCCCAAGTGTTCTTTATTATTACATTAATGACAGTCTTTGTTCCCACTGATGAAGTTTAGGTTCTATTGTTTATGTGTATGAGTGATTTGCCTCTATGTACATACGTGTGTGTGCCATTGCCATGTGTGTGCCTGGTGCCTGTGGAAACCAGAAGAAGATAGCTGCCTTGGAACTGGAGTTATATACAGCTGTGGGTACTGTGAATGGAAACCGGGTCTCCTGGAAGAATGGCAAGAGCTCTTAACCTCTGAGCCATCTCTCAGACCCTTACCGAAGCTTTTTAAATAGTTAGTAATTATACTTGAATATGCTTGCTTTTCTTTGTATTTCATTTTGTATGTTTAAAACGCAAAATTATTCAGAGGATGAGTGTTAAGACTTCCACTGGACTTCTCTCTTATATTGAAAAGACAAAGAAAAGCCAGACATAATGATGTATGCCTGTCATTGCAGCACTCTGTTGCCTCAGCAGGAGGATTGCTGTGAGTTGCAGGCTATCCTTAGCTTCCCAGTGAGTGTCGAGTCGCATAGCAAGACATATCAAAAACCCTAGGAAACTTTGTTATACTGACGTGGGATCTGGAGAACAGGGTTGTGAGGAGTATTGGGCGAATGCAGGGGTGCAGACAACTGTGGCTGAAGCATGCTTGAGCTGTATGGCAGAATTGGCATTAAAACTGCATTTATCTCACCAGATTTCATCGTTTCTTGGACGTCAACAGTCACAAGATACAAAAAACAATTGAAGGGTATGTTGAGTCTCTGTATATCTACATATATTCATTAATGTGTTTTCATCAAGATCCTTTGCTATCAGTTGTTTTTTTTTTATAATATTTTAGGATTTATGAAAAATTCACCATTCATTCTGACCTCGGCAAAGCTGCTAGTTGGAAGAGACTAACCACAGAGTTTCTAAATGCATCACTCTCTGGTGTGGAGAAAACGAAGGTGAGCCTTTAGGCGTGTGCTCTCCGTGCTCTGTGTGTCCATTCTCTGCGGTGTGGTTATTATCAGCTTGGCATCTTTTCCAGACATCCTGTTTTAGTAGTGTCCCCTGGCTGGAATAAGTTAACTGTTGACTCAGATTTGCTGTGAAGTAAGCAACGTGCTCTTGTTTGCTCTTCTCACTTGGTATTTGCTGCTGTTATGGCATAGCTTACAGCACTGCCTGGTTGCCTTAAACTTTTCAGAGAGCACCTGTTACATCCCAAATGTCAGGAGCCCCAAGGTTTCCCTTAGGTGCAGTGATTTGCTACAAGAACTCTCAGAATACCGAAGTCTGGTATTTTCATTGTTGCGGTTTATTACCATTTACAAATATAGACTGCCGTCAGGAGAGAGGGTAAATAGAGCAGACATGAAGCATGTATGTGACAGGCTCTGCCTTGAGTTTGTGTGAGTGTACTCTGTAAGGCTCACCCAAGACAAAACTACCTAATGATATACTTCTCAAAATGTTAAGTGAGTCTTGGTTTGTAAAATTAAGATTACATCATTTGTTTGCTAGGATATGTGTGTGTGTGTGTGTTCATGCGTGCTCTCCCTTATTTTTGGTGGTGGTGGTGTTTGCTAGGTCTTTTGAGAATTTCCTACAATGAATTTTGACCATGCTCACCCCATACCAAATTCTCCCAGATTCATTCCTTCTTCCCTACCCGTTTTTTGTGTCTTGTTTTATTTTAAACCATCAGAGCTAATTTTTTTAAAATAATTTGTTTAGTTTTATATCATATGCATTGGTGTTTTGCCTTTATGTATGTCTGTGAGGGTGTCAGATCTTGTTGTTGCCATGTGGGTGCTGCAAACTGAGCCCAGGTCCCCTGGAAGAGCAGTCAGTGCTCTTAACTGCTTAGCCATCTGAATTCCCCCATCAAATCTAGTTGTGCTGTCTGTGTAGTCCTGGGTGTGTGGCCTTCCACTGGAACATGGTCAGCCTGCTGGCAACACTTCTAAGGAAGATGGGCTCCCTCTCCTAGCAGCTGTCAGATGCCAATATCTCTTTGGCTGCGGTCCCCTCTCCTTACTGAGATCTGTTCTGACTAGACTTTGCACAGAATGTATGGGTACTGTAGAACTAGGGGTTCATATGTGCAGCTGCCCTGTGTAGCCAGAGAAAACTACAACTGAATCTGCCACATGATCCAGCTGTACCACTCTTAGGCATATGCCCACAGGATCTGATAGTCTCCTATTGAGGTTCCTAGGCAGACATGTTTACTGTTGCTCTCACAATAACCAGAAAATGAAAACAGACCTGAAGTTCATGAACTGATGAATGGATAAGGCAAATGCAGTGTATTTATACAATGACATATTACTCAACTCTTAAGAAAAATGAAATTAGGACTAGAAACAGTCATTCTGGGTGAGTTCACTGAGATCCAGCAGGAGAAGATGATATGCTTTCTCTCTTTTTTGTGGGTGTTAGCTTGGAATCTTCTACCTGTTTTGCTAGTATATGGGAAGATGTAGGTTCAAGGCCATCTACATATCAAGATCCTGCTTAAAAGAAAGCAAAAACACCCAGATGGAGAAATAAATTTAAGTTATTAATGAGATTGGTTATGTGTCAAATTATTAGATATGCTTAATCTTCAGGATGCTTATCACCATTGGAGAATAACTTCACTTTTAGATATAGTGCCATGTTCTAAAGAATATATTACAGTTCCTCTGGTAATAAACACTTTAGCCCACTTACATATACACTTGTGAGAAATACAGAGTCAGCCAGTCAGTGATAGTGTACAGTCCTTTAATCTCAGCACCTGGGAGGCAGAGGCAGGCAGATCTCCGGGTTCGAGACCCACCTGATCTACAAAGCACGTTCCAGGACAGCCAGAGCTGTTACACAGAGAAGCCCTGTCATGAAAAACCAAAAAGAAAAGAAAAGAAATAGAGAACCAGACTTAATGCCACTTAGATTTCATACCTGTATAAACATATGGACTCTGAAGAATGTTTAGAGATAAGAATTTATTGGATGGTAACTCATGTTTTCTGAAACAAGGAAAGTACGAGTGTAAATGACTCTCTCCTCCTTGGTCTACTCTGAGAAACGCTCACCAGCTGTCCTCACTTTCTTTTTGTAGACGGATACCCATTATTCCATACTGTCCCTCCTCCTGTGTCTATCTGATTCTCCTTCCAACAGCAGCTATGTGGAGACGCCAAGAGACAAAGAAGTGGGTATGTTATCAGACACAGAGTGATTTCATTACCTAGTAATTGTTTGGATTTTTATTGAAAGTTGTAAAAAATCCTTGGCAGGGCTACACAGAGAAGCCCTATCTTGAAAACCAAAAAATTGTAAAATCAGGAAATTAAATTATTTTTGTTGCTTTGGATGGACTTGCAAAATTTCACTTAAAATATAAGCTCTGTGCCCTTGGAGAGATGGCTCAGTGGTTAAGAGCACTGACTGCTCTTCCTGAGGTCTTGAGTTCAATTCCCAGCAACCACAAGGTGGTTCACAACCATCTGTATTGAGATCTGGTGCCCTCTTCTGGCATAAAGGCATACATGCAGATAGAACTTTTTATGGTGAATTAATTGAAGTGAAAAAAGATACATTAAATTTGGATTTATTGTTTCTCTTTCTTTTTTTTTTTTTCTCTTTTTAAGACAAAGTTTCATGCATACCAAACTGGCTTCAAGCTCACTATGTAGGCAAGGATGGCCTTGAATTTCCTTGAGTTCAAGGATTACAGGTGGTGCTGCTGTGCCCAGCTAATGCAGTATTAAAGAGCCAGCCTATGGCTTCTTGCATGCCAGGCAAACATCAGCCACTGCCCCAGTCTGAAGCATCTCAATATTTGTTAACATGGTTCCTTGAGTTTCATGTGGATTTCTTTTCCTGTAGTTTTATGGTGCTTAGGATTTTGTTGTTGAGGTTGTTTTCTGCCAGATATTTATGATAAGGCTAACAAGGTTCCTTTGTTAAATTTTAGAAAAGAAAGATGATTTTGACTGGGGAAAATACTTGATGGAAGGTGAAGAGATTGGCCTTGGTCTAGATGTTGACACACCAGTAAGTGGCTTCGGTTTTGACACTGCACTTATAAGTACATGCCCATTTGGCAGCGGTAGTCTTAGTGTGTATCTCTGCCATAGAACATGCTATCTAAACAGGAATTCTCTTCACTAAGCCAGTGAATTTGGCTTCTCAGGTAAAGGGGCTTAGTGCCAAATCTGTGGAGAGAAGAGTTGTCCTCTGACCTGCACATGTGAGCCATGGTGAGCAGCTCATTCGTGTATGTGCATAATACTCACTCTCTCTGAGTAAAATTTAATAAAGTCATGCTTTAAAAAGTGAACTATGGAAGATTTATTAGGATTCTGGGCCAAATCAATGTATGTCAATACTGTTTACATATTATATAATACTGTAATAGAGCTATTTAATGTGTTTTTAAACAAGAAAAAGGAAAACTTCTCAGGTTACAATACACCCTTCTCTAGAACAGAAATGTTTAAATAGGTCAGTGCAATAAATGTACTCAGTGACTGATCATGTTTAGTTCCTACTGTACTATTGGTCAAGAAAATTGAAAAGCAAAACTTACTCTCATAGACACTGCCTCAAAGAAATAGTGCATGCTGGATTCTTTAGAATTCAGAATTATTTCTTGCTATTTCTAGTCACAGAAATTTGGATTCACATATCCACAAAAAAATAAAACTGATGAAGTTCAAACTAGGAAAAATTTAGCTTTCTGTAGTCTTCATGGCTGACTCATAGACACTTTCGTTTGCACTCTGTCCTTCCTTGTCATCTGTTAGCCTCACTAGGTCTCTGTTCTGAGAATCGCCTTTATCTGCACTATTCACATACATGTAGATGTCATATTTCAGTCTTGGGATTTTTATCACCTCAAACTATTCTATTCCCATTATGGAAACTTTGAAGAGACAAAATTTTATTTGACTTTTGCTTCTCTGTGGAACTGTTCTTTGTTTTTACAACTAAGTCACTGTAATTGCCACAGCCTCAAGAGTAAGATCTCTTTCTCCTTCACTCAGAACTGGTCTGAAGACAGTGGTGATGAAGACGCACAGCAGCCCTTGAGCAGAGAAGACTCAGGGATACAGGTAGACAGGACCCCATTGGAGGAACAAGACCCCAGCAGAAAGGGAGGACTTCAAGTCACCTGGGAAGGTATTCTACATGGCTGAGGGCTGGTGTCCTCTCACTAGAGGTCTCAAAAGTGACAGGTTTAAGACTGCTGGTATTGATCAGACTGTTGATAAGCCCTGACAGTGACAGGTTTAAGACTGATGGCATTGATGAGGCTGTTGATAAGCCCTGATTCTTAATGAACCCTAAACTGTCTTAAGTGCACTGTAGATTTTATTCCTTATATCACTTCAAATAAGACTATAAAATGTAGAATGTAGGGTTTTTCTAATATTTTTATTATTATTTCATGTGGGGTTATTCCTTGTTCCTTTTTGTACCATGTGCATGCCTGGTATCCAGAGGTCAGAGGAGGGCATCAGAGCCCCTAGAACTGGAGTTATAGATGGTTGTGATACACCATATGGGTGCTGGGGGTCACTCTTGGATCCTTCGCAAGTGTAGCCACAGCCCTTAACCACTGAGCCCTCTCTCCAGCTTTAGAAGGCAGGTTTTCAGATATAGCTCTAACTGCCTAGTCCTAATGTTCTCTTTGTTGTTGCTGTGAAACCTCTCTCAGTTTAGCGAGAGGAGAAAGGAGAGTTTATTTTTTACTTGAATGCTTATCTTTTTGTCAGTGAGCAATATGACTTGGTAGAAATTTTAGGAAACTGGAAGATTATAAAGTCATCCTTTTGTATATATCTTGTCCGCTTTTCTCTGATTTCCAGTTTTATTTCCTCTTTCCTGTCAGCGAGGTTTAACACTTGTTCTAATGTGTTTGCTGTCTATATGTGCCATTGTTTCTGCATTGTGAAACATGTTCGCTGGTGTGTTAAATTTCATGACTTACCAGTAACTTGTCTCCGACCTTTCCTTCTTTCTCCTGAGACTCACTCACATTGGTATGGGCACTTCCCTTTCTCTGTTCTTAAACTTCCTGATGTGTGGAGGATGAAGTTTCATGATCACATCTCATGTTCCCTTTTGATAGGCCCCAAGTTACCTGTTCAGTCTGGACTTGTGTGATCCACGTTCCTGCCCCCATAGTCTCCTAAGTGTTGGATTAAGTCTGTTCCTCTGACTGGTTATTTAAAGACTCATATACTTGCTGACTTTTCTGTCTATTTCTTGATTACTGCCATTGTTTACTTGTTCCACTGGAGTTTGGGTTGTTTCTAGATAGGGTCTCTTTGTAACTTGAGCCCATCCTCGTCCCTCTTCTTCCTGAGTGATGGGATTAGAGAAGTGTACCATCATGCCTAGCTTCATCTGGGTTTCCTATTTGTTGCCCTCTCCCCCAGAGCTCTTTGTTGTGTTTGTAAACGGAAACCGCTTGTTTGTTTCTCAGCTGTCCAGACCCAAATAATCACACAAAATTTTATTAATTACAACACTGTTTGTCCTATTATCTCAAGCTTGTAAAGTAACTCTTACATCTTAAATTAACTCATCTCTATTAATCTGTGTATTGCCACAAGGATGTGGCCTACCATTAAGGTCCCAGCTTGTCCTTCCCTTGGGCAGCTACATTTGATCTCCTTGACTCTGCCTATTCTCTATATCTCTTCAGCCTGACTATATTCTGCCCTGCCATAGACCAAAGCAGCTTTATTTGTTAACCAGTAAGAGCAACACATATACAGAAGGACCTCCCACATCAGGTGTCAGTTCTTACGTTTTAGACATTTTGCAAATGTCTAAAAAAAAAAAAAGCTTTTACTCTTCTCACTTAGATAAAAAGAGAAACCGTTCTTTGTTATAAAAAAAAAATCAAATGTGAATTTGAGCCACTGAAGAAGTGGCTGAGCACTTATGTAAGAGAGTTTGCTGCTCTTCCAGAGGACCTGAGTTCTAAGCATCCAGTGAACTGCTCACAACACCTGTAATCCAGCTCCACAGGATCCAGGACCCTCTTCAAGCTTCCCTGGGTACTACACACGCTTGTGTGCACACACCTACTCACTCACACATGGACATACAAACAAGTAAATAAATAAATAAATATAT
This sequence comes from Dicrostonyx torquatus, assembly GCA_028555095.1. Taxonomy (NCBI): domain Eukaryota; kingdom Metazoa; phylum Chordata; class Mammalia; order Rodentia; family Cricetidae; genus Dicrostonyx; species Dicrostonyx torquatus. The sequence goes on along the minus strand of JAQHUG010000270.1, from coordinate 117,374 downwards.
AGACTCACATGTATATACACTCACAGGCACATACACAAACACACATACACACATGGACATACAAACATATATACACAAATATACATGCACATAAATAAAATTTAAAATCTTAAAAACATTTCAGATGGTCAGTGTGTGGTCTTGGGATTTTTGCTTAAAACCAGCATTTCCCTGTATTTCTATGTTTGGGTATGGTTTTATTTTTTGAGATTATAATATAATCACATAATTTTTCCCTTTCCCTCAACAAACCTTCCCTTTGTTCTCTTCCAAATCCATGTGTAGTATGAGGTGCGGGCTGTGTTCCCAGCACCTGAAAGGAGCTCGGGCCATTTTTGTTCTGTCCTGCCTGGCTCCCGGCCATGGGCCTGCTTTTGGCCCTGGCTAGCTTATACCCAGAATAATTACATACAAACTGTATTCATTTAAATACTGCCTGGCCCATTAGTTTTAACCTCTTATACATATTAGTCTAACCCATATCTAGGTATCTGTGTATCACCATGTGGTCATGGCTACCTGGAAGATTCTAATCAAAGTCCATCTTGGGCTGGAGAAACATGGCGTCTGGAACACATCCCTTCTCCCCAGCCTTCTGTTTTGTCTACTCCGCCCACCTAAGGGCTGCCCTATCCTACAGGCCAAGGCAATCTCTTTATTTAACCAATGAAAATAACAGAAATACAGAAGGACCCTCCTACACCATCCATGGCTTTTTTTCATTGTCATTATATATGTCAATACAGCCTACTCTGTATGTATCTTGTATGTTTGTTTCCAGGGCTTGACCATTTAGGGGATGACCAATTGGTATGTTCTTCCCTGGAGAAGACTACCCTCTCCAGCTCTCATCTCATTCCTTAATTGCTTAGAGTTCTGTGTGTGAGATTGAGGCCTCATTAGGCCTCTTGAATCCACATTAGCATGTTTGTTGGTGTTGTCCTTGTTCAAGTCATGTTTAGGCAGCCATGTTGGTGAGATATTATGTATATATTTTCTGACATTCCTAGGAGACACAATCTCAAAGTAAACTTCCTCTTCTGCAATGATCTCTGACCCTTAGATGCAGTAGGCTAGGCTTGTAGATGTATCAGTTGGGATTGGGCTCCAAAGATCTGCCTTTTGCCTGGCTGTGGTTTTCTGTAGTGGTTTCAATGTCTTGCAGAGAGGTTTCCTTGATGAGGGTGAAGGTTGCACACCTGGCTAGAACCCTGGAGAGGATCACATTTGGATTGTTAGGTCCGTGGTCTACTTCTTTATATGACACGTGGTTAAAGGATCTACTTACTGTCCAATGAGGCAATTTTTCCAGGAGCATTGTTGTTTGGTGGTTTTATCTTTATCATATATCAAGCTTTCATTTGTACTTTTTTTACAGATCCTCTGTTTGTTATTTTAGTGTTCGTCTACCCAGGGACATAATCTCCGTTTTTGTGACTTTGTTGTTCTGTCGTAATACATAGAATACATATCCCATCCTTTGCTCTTTGTGAACTTAGACACTTCCATGGACATTTAGAAGCAGTGTATTAGTCAAATTCAACTGGATTTTTTGATTAGCTTAAATTTGTAGAGTTAGCTTGGGGAGGCCAACAATACCTCCATTGTTTCTAATTATATTAAACTTAGAAAATTTAATTATTATTTGCTTGGGAATTAAACAAAGCATTATAAATGCTGAGTAAATGGAATGCTCTGAGCTATATTCCAGTCCTATGAAGTTTTTTGGGTTTTTTGTTTGTTTATTGGTGATGTTCTTTTCTAAATTCTCAAATATTCATCTAGTGATTTCTGCGTGTGCTACAGTTTTTATTGCTGAGAATCTTGAGCAGTTTGTTTTGCTTTGTTTATGTAGGGATAGGAGAATACTGTTGGTTTCTGCAGTTTGTTAGACATTCTTGGTAAATCTTCACCTTAAATTCGGTAGTTTGTTGCTTTTTTTTTAAATGTAAGTGACTGGTATTAATCTGAAGACCTCCTAGTTTTATCCCCTCCTTCTAATTCTTAGACCTTGTATCTTATTTGTGACAGCATAGGTCAGCCCTCTCCCTTACAGTCCAGTTAGGGGCCATGGGAGGTCCTCGTAGACAGAGGTACTCATCCCAAGTGAGCACTTGCCGTCACAAGATGAAAGGACCTAGCACACTATGAAAACTGATACCTAGTCTACTTCTTCTAGCAGATGAGCCAGATAGCCGGAGCTGGCTGGAGCAACATGTCGTCCATCAGTACTGGACAACCAGACGCTCCCGGATGCCACACAGTCTGCATTTGCATTCCAATTTAGCTGCTGTCTGGTAAGGTAAACTTTTCGTTTAATATAATGATAAATGTTTAAAGATTTGCTTTTGATTTGTGATGTAATCAAGTCTGTCCTTGAATTGTAAGCCCATTAGTTTTAAACAGCTCTAGTGGAGTACGTATGCAAGCATGCACATGCGTGATGCTGGGAATGTGGTCGCTGGCCTTAGACACATGAGACACGCTCTGTTTCCCTGAGCTGAGTCCTGCTCCCTTGAACAGTTTGTAACTAGTATTGAGTACAGTGAAATTGCTGATAGTAGTATTTTTATTATCAGTGTAAGTGGACTGGTGTATGCTAATGTATATCTAGTTTCCATTTTAGTGTACTTTCTATAAAAATATGCTGATTTTTTAAAAAAGCATTGCATAATTTTAAGCATTTGCTTGATTGAATGTTAAACAATTCTGATTGCTCCAACCATGCTTCACTAAAAAGATTTCAGTGACTGGAGAATTAATGTGGAGTGCACTGAAGGCATTTCTTGTGTTTATTTGCTGATTGCTGAGTATAAAATTGCAGATATTCATTGAGGCAAGTAATGTTACCTAAAAACTTTTCTGTTGACCTTTGGTGTTTTCTTTTTAATAGGGACCAACACCTGTACAGCAGTGATCCACTGTATGTTCCAGATGACAGGGTGGTGGTTACTGAAACACAGGTTATTCGGGAAACATTATGGTAAGATTCATTAGGAGATTTTATTATTGAGAAGTAAAATAATGTTCTTTTGCTTTTAAGGACTATAACCAAGAATTTCTTCCTGTAGGCTAGAAACAGGCCTTAAAGATGAGGTTCAGACTTCAGATTTCACTGTTGACAATTATGTGATTTTGAGATATTCTTTCCCATTTTAAATAATTTGGGATTGAGTTAGACCATCATTTTTGAATACCTGAATTCAAAGCAAGATTTGCTGCTTAGTGCTTTGATCTGAAATGTGTCTGTGAGGGTTGTCTGTGCTAGTTCCCCAACACTACAAGTCTAATGCAGCCTATGATAGCCCTGGGCCCAGGAGCTCCTGCCAAGAGCTGTGCTGCTCACATTCTGTCAGCATTCTGGCTGTTGTAGACATGCAGTGGTCTCTCTGTATCCTCAGGAATGTAGCAGAGGTGTGTGTATCTGTGTGTGTAATGGTGACTGTTAAAGTTTGTTTGTTTGCTTGCTTGCTGAGACAGGGTTTCTCTTTGTTATGGAGCTTGATTTGTATGTAGACCAGGCTGCCCTCAAATTCACAGAGATCCTTCTTCCTCTGCCTCCCAAGTACTGGGATTAAAGGTGTGCACCACTGCCGCCCAGCTAACTGTTGAACTTGTAGAGTAACGCTAGAATATCTTGAGTTTTAGCTTAATCCCATGAAGTTTATGATCTTGTCATCAAGCTATTTTGTTTCCCAGTTCTGGGTTTTCAAAAAAAATTTCTCAGCCGAACTTTGTGATGGTTTTAGTAAAATTCGAATATATTAATATAATTAATATATTATTTCATTTCAGGTTACTTTCAGGTGTAAAAAAGCTGTTTATATTTCAGTTGATAGACGGAAAGGTAACGGTGAGAAACAATATTATCGTAGCTCATTTGACACATGTAAGTATTTGTATTTTCTGTCACTTAAAAATTAAAATTAAGCAGTATTTTAAACGTTGGTAATATAACTTTAGAACATTATATATTATCACATTTATTGAATATAGTAAAAACTCTAAAAAATCAAAATTAAGTCATGCATCATTTCATGGGTAAGTTTCATTCTCTACTTTCTTTGATCTGTACTGAGAAAGCTGTATAGTGTAATGATTTTTCCTGTACTTTCTGTGTGTTTTTAAAAGGTGTAAGCCATAATTGACATTCATTGTATCTTTTGAATATGAGCTAAACTCATCGTTATGTTACTTTGTCATGTACCAAAGTTTAAAACAGTTGTAGAAGTAGTCTTTTTCAGTGTAAGATAGGTTAATGTAAACATCTGTGGAAGATGAGATATGAATAATTATACCTGGCTTTTGTTACAGAGCTGTTTGCGGTCTGTGCTTGAGCAGATAGCAGCATATGGCCAGGTTGTGTTTCGGCTCCAGGAGTTCATTGATGAAGTCATGGGGCACAGCTCTGAGAGTCTGTCACCCGGAAATGGCTCTGTACCTAAGAAGCCACCTGAAGCTCCCTTTAGAACATACCAGGCGTTCATGTGGGCCCTCTATAAGTATTTCATCAATTTCAAAGAAGAGCTTGCAGAGTTTGAGAAGTGCATCATCAGTAGTGGTAGGGAAATTTCATTTAATTCATAAACTATCTAATTCGATTTGAATATTATTAAAGTTATTTTTGATAAAAGGTTTAGAAATTATATTGCAAATAATTGATCCTCATGAGTTTTAAATTTCATTTTAAAAGTGATTTAGGGTGGGGGAGTTAGCTCAGCTGATAAAGGTATTTGCCACCAAACTGTACAACCTGAGTTCAGTCTGTAGGCCTGCATGATAGAGGAGAAAACCAGTTCCTGTGGTCTATGCCCTGCCTCCACATGTGCCCTGTGGCACACATATCTACCTACCTCCCCCACCACCACCCATACCCACGTACACACACACAAATACGTAAGTGTAACAAAAATGTTAAGTAATTTTGAAGCTGTCTTAAATTTTTATTTTTAAACCATTTGTCTCTAAAAATCCAAAACTACAGAACAACTTCCAATGAACATTTTTTTTTCTTGCTCTGGTTTCCCTTCCCAAGACAAGCAGCTTCTTGTGCATCCTTTTAGAGGATGTGTGCATATGAGAGCTCCCTTATTTCTTTTTAGAAAAATCTGTTTTGTTACATACTGTAGCCCAGTTTTCCCCTCTGCTGTTACAGTGTAGCTGCAATGGTTACCACATATACACTACAGTAATTACACATATGCATAATAGAATTAATAGGTGAGAGAATATATATAATCATATATGTGACTTCTGCTAGATTTTTATGTAGTTCTCTACAATTAAATATAGGTACATTTGTGCTCTGTGAGCAGGATCTTGTTATATGTTTCTAAACAAATTTGTTCTTCAAGGATATGAAAGGCATAAGTGGTCAACCAGTGTGTGGTTTTTATTTCTCCATCTTTAATTTTCTATTTTATTATTAGTACTTTTTTTTTTTAACTAAAGACTGAGTAGCACAAAGAGCTCCTCTGTTCCCTTGTTTCTTTCAGTGATCAAATTTTCTATAATTATAGAATCAGCTAGGACACCCAAATGTCACAGCAGCACAGTAGCCAGCCTTCAGGCCCAGCAGTATGGGGCAGCGTTGTGTCGTTGTGACGTGCTACTCTGCCACACAGATAGACCTGCATAACTGCTCTGATGTTCAGGAATTTGACTGAGGCCCCCTTTGTAGCTTCCTTGCCCCTCACTGAACTTGGCTTGTGGTAGGGGAGTTGGCTTTATATAGTATGATTTTAGTTTATGCTCTTTTAAGTGAAGTTGAGTCCCTTTCCGTTACATTAAAAGTCATTGTCTTTCCTTTTCTGAGATCTGTCAGTTACCTTATACATTATTTTTGTCTGAATTATCTTTTCCTCCTTGTCTTATTGGAATTGCTTCTTTAAGGAAAATGTAATGTTAAAGATACGGTATTACGATATGATACAAAAACTTACCACCCTCCATTTGGCTATGCCTTGCCATATGTCAAAGAAATAATCTTATTAGCATTGTTATTATATGTTGGTAACAGATGTTTTTCTTTGCTGTTGTTTGATGTATTGATACTTAACAGATACCACGATAACACTAGCAATCGTGGTGAACAAGTTGGCCCCTCGATTGGCTCAGCTAAAAGTCCTGCACAAAGTGTTCAGTACTGGAGTAGCAGAAGTCCCTCCTGACACTCGGAATGTCGTCCGGGCATCTCACCTGCTTAACACCCTCTACAAGGCCATTCTTGAATATGACAATGTGGGAGAAGCCTCTGAACAAACGGTATGTTGTATTTCTGCCTTATCTAAAGTCACAATAAAAGGGTCATGGAGAGCCTGTCCTAATTCCTTGATAAATGAGGTTTAAGTCATGGTATGCCAGACACTTGTTCAAAGGTTTACAGTTAGCTTCCAAATTAATGTCTGGCTTATTAGTTTTAATTATAAACAGAAGAGAAGAAAAAAACCAGAAGGATGAAACAAGACGCAAAAAATACTTACTTTGCTTTTATAGATATTTATATATAATAAACCCTTTTTACATAAAACACACCCATGAATGGTGGTGTATACCTTTAATCCTAGCACTTAGGAGGCAGATGCAGGCAGATCTCTGAGTTGAAGACCAGCCTGGTCTACATAGCAAGTTCCAAGCCATCAGAAACTACATAGGAGTTTCAGGACAGCTGAAACTTTTTCAGGACTGTTAAACTGAGAAACTCTGTCTCAAAAATCCAAATCAAATCAAACAAAAAAGAAGTATACTATTGAAGGAACCCAGGGTAGGAACCTGACAGCAGAGATTGAAACAGAGGATATGGGGGAATGCTGCTTACTGCCCAGCCAGCTCAGTCAGTAGAGCATGAGACTCTTAATCTCAGTGTCATGGGTTCAAGCCCCGTATTGGGCACCATTTGTTGACTGAGGTTTCTGACCCGTCCAGTCCCACAGGTGTTCAGTCCCAAGGAAATACACATAGGTCTACTATATTAATTATACACTGGTTGACCTATTAGCTCAGGCTTCTTATTAACTTAATTCTTACATCTTAAATTAGCCGATTATTCTTGTCTATGTTAGCCACGTGGTTTGGTACCTTCTTCAGCAAGGCATTCTCATCTTGCTTCATCTATGGCTGGGTCACAATTGCAGACCACACTTTCCTCTGTTCCCAGAATTCTCCTGTTCTCATTGCCGCACCTCTACTTCTTGCCTGGTCGCCCTGCTTATACTTCTTGCCTGGCCTACTGGCCAACTGGCCAGTCAGCATTTTATTAAACAAGTTCAAAAACCAAATCTTTACAGGGTGAAACAATTGTCCCACAGCAACTCAGTGTGCTTTATTCAGCAACTTAAGACCCCATGTACAGAGTGACATCACCCCCAATGTAGGCCTCCATAGCAATCATTCATCAAGAAAATGCCCCATAAGCTTGCCTACAGGCAATCTGATGGAAGCACCTTTCCAAAGTGTGGCTTCCTCTTCCCAGTTGACCCCTTATCAGTTTGGAATACAGATATGTCACTTCTTAACCATGACCATTTTGTTCTTGTTTATCCCTAACATCTCATGTTATTGTCACAGTATAAAACAGTATAACTTTAAAAGTTCAGTCCCTTTAAAACAAAGCATCTCTAAACATCCAAAATCTCTTCATGTATGATCAAAAATAAGCTACTTCTTATTCCAAGAGGGAAGAACAAGGGCACAGAAGTATTCTGAACAATGTAAAATCCAGCTCTTAACTTTACAGTAAATCCTGTAGCTCAGTGCCCTGCATCTGGGATTCAGTTACAGTTCTCTGGGCTCCAAAGAGCATGGGCCTCTCTAGCTCTTGGGTTGTCCATTTAAAACACACAGCTCATCTCATAGGTTCAGGTCAGCTTCACTCACAGCTGCTGTTGTGCTTGGTAGCTGTCCCTCTGTCCTGGCATCTCTGGTATGCTGGGGTTTCTACCGGCTGCACCTTTACCAATGGACTCCTGGCCTCTCTGCTTTCAGGGACTCTGACCCTGCCACAAACTCTGTCCATCCTGCAGTCTTCACTACAGCGAAGGCTGTGCCATCATTAGTGGCCTCTCCTTGCTTCTGTGGTGCAAGTCTCAGCTACTCTCCATGTCCTCTTCATACCTTTAAAGCCAGTACATCCTGAGAGACTCTTAGGTGGTGCCATGTAAGCTGCCAACATTCAGTACAACCTTGGCCCTCTTTGGACCATAGCTTCTGTGATCTGACCCTGAAGATTCTGTCTCAAAGATGCTGGTTCTTAATCACAGCTGATTCTTTAGCACCAGCTGACCAGACACCACACATTTTTTTTTTAATTATTTAAATCACTGCTTGGCCTATTAGCTCTAGCTTCTTATTGTCTAGCTCTTGTATCATTGCTTAACCCATTTCAATTATTTTATATTTTACCAATGAGGCTCATGGCCTACCTGCAAGGTTCCAGCTGGCAGCTTGCATCTTTCTCCTAAGGTGGCTCCATGGCTTCTTCTGACTTCACCTTCTTTCTCCCAGCATTCAGTTTAGTTTTACTTGCCTAGCTCTGTTCTGCCCTGTCATAGGCCCAAACAGTTTCTTTATTCATTATCCAATAAGAACAACACATAGACAGAAGGACTTGCCATACCATTTCCTATTTTTTGTTTAAATAAAAAGGAAAGTTTTAACTTTAACATAGTAAAAATAAATAAAACAAGACAGGTATCAAGCAAGAATTACAGTTACAACATTTATATCTATCTTTTATTACAACTAAGGAAAACTACAATTATAGCTATCTGTTCTCCAACTCCATCAAAGACTCGAGAAGGATATAGTATTACCTAAGTAAATAGGAAGTGCATTGTAAGCAACTTCCAAAACTCTAGAATTGACAGAGATATCTTGCTGCCTGGACAGTCACCCAAAGTTCTTCTGTACCATTGGGGCATCCATCTTCAGCCTACAGGCCCATAGTATCCAGCAGACTTTTCCATGAAGCAGGAAATTTCAAAGACAGTTTTGGCAGTTTGTCAGTTACTTTCTTCTGTGCCCTGCTAACGTCTAGCAGACTCTTTAATGAAGCAGGAACCCCAAAGGACAGTCTCACCTAGCCAAGTTCAGCAATCATTTTTCTGTGGGTCCTGCAAGTCCAGACAAGCAGTTCAGGTAAGAAAAGTTTCTTGCCCAAATGGCTAACAAACTCCATAAGGAGCATCTTTTTTGATTTTTGGGTTTTTTTGTTTTGTTTTGTTTTTTGTTTTTCAAGACCGGGTTTTTCTGTAGCTTTGGAGCCTGTCCTGGAACTAGCTCTTGTAGACCAGGCTGGTCTTGAACTCACAGAGATCTGCCTGCCCCTGCCTCCCGAGTGCTGAGATTAAAGGCGTGTGCCACCTCGGCCAGGGCATAAGGAGCATCTTCAGTGCCCATCATCCTCTTGGTGCTGCCAGGAGCAGATGTGTCTCACTGTCATGGAAAGTCCTTAATTCCTAAAACATTTTAAATGCCATATTCTGTAGTCTTTGAAAATTTTGAAGAATATCTAGTTAACTGAAATACATCTCTATATATCTAGAAAATCTAACATGACTACAAACTTGACTATTATAGATGATTATCTATTAACCCATATTTCTTAGTTATACATTGCATTTCTAAATGAGCTGTACACACAATACCTTAATCGAGATCAGAAATAATTTTTATCAATAAACCAAGATCCATACCAAGGCAAAGTATCCATCTCTATAGCATAATCACCTTTAAATATAAATAAGCATTTGTAAACAATATTTGGGAATTTGGCATAGTTCTCTCTAAACTGCTTCCTGCTTTTTGTTAAGCAAAGTATTTTTTTGGAGGTGTTCACAGTGACCTTTTGGGTGGTCTTGGTCCATCAAACCACATCAGTCTGAAAGGATTCTACAGGTTCTCATCCTCTGTGGAAACAAGCAGGACCTCTTTCCCAAAGCAACAAATCCTTAGACCCAAACTTTGAAGTCAAGATACCTCTAAAACATATATGTTGATTTAGCTTAGCAGCCCATACAATGAAATATCTCTCTATACTTAGTTTATTCATAGTCAAAATATTAAAGAAAACACAATAATATTCATAATCCAGACTCTGTATATATTCCACTTTTATGCACCATACATTCTTAATTTGCTTATGTCATGTGAATGTTCCCAGTGGAGTCTTAGAGGGATTGTCAGACTTGTCACTGAATCTTCACAAGCCAGGTCATCAACTGCATTGCTTTGTTTGTTTGTTTTTCAAGACAGGGTTTCTCTGTGTATCTCTGGCTGTCCTGGAACTCACTCTGTGGACCAGGCTGACCTCACACTCACAGATCCTCCTGCTTCTGCCTCCCGATTGCTGGGATTAGAGATGTACCATCCCTTCCCAGCTCTTCTCTTGCTGTCTTATCTGCGAAACTCCTGCCCTCTCATCAAGCTCTAAGTACTCAGTGACCTTTTTCATGTCAAAATTCCAGAGTCCTTGCTCAGTCATCCCCAGAACAAAACTTCAGATCTCTCACAGCAGGGGCCTACTCTCTGTTCAGTCTGTCTTAAGTTGCTTCCTCCTGCCATGGTAAGCACCATGACCAAAGGCTCCTGGAGAGGAGAGGGTTTGTTTGGCTTACACATCCCTGTTACAGTTCATTGTCAAGGAAGCCAGGGCAGAAACTCAAGACTCCCAGGAGCAGAGCAGAGGTAGCAGTCTTGGAGGAGTGCTGCTTACTGGCTCGCTCTTCATGACTTACTCAGCTTGTTTTGTTTTTTTACAACACGGGTCACCTGCCTAAGAATGGCCCTACTACTATCAGTGGGCTGCACCAGTCCACATCTATCAAAATCGGGAACGTGCCCCACAGACTGCCTGATGGAAGAATTTCCTCAGCTGAGGGTCCCTCTTTCTAGATGACCCTAGCTTGTGTCAAGTTGACAAAAAACAACTCAGCACAGGAGGTTTCTCCTAGGAATGATGTTTACATTTATCCCATATTTAGATGGATTTCTTAGTAAAAATCTTAAATTGTATGTTTGAGAATTTCAGCTTTTTTTGTTTAAAAAAAAAGTAGAAATAAAGCCACTTTTAAAGGCATTTTGAAATGTTTAAACTTAGTCTTAGCCTAGTGAGAGGAGCTGTGAAGAGTGACCAGGCAAGGTCTCATCCTTAGGTCTCGCTCCTGTTCTCTCTCTGGGTGGAAACGGTGCGGCCCTACCTACAGACAGTAGATGAGTGGATCGTACATGGACACCTGTGGGATGGTGCAAGGGAGTTCATCATACAGAGGTGAGGATTGTGTTGAGTCCAGGGATGCTAGGTACTGACGTGGGTTTGACACCACATCAAAACTGAATCTTTGGGGAGTTTCCCACAGAACTGAGAGAGTGGTTGGTGATAGAGGTGCACCACTACCATAATACAGGCTTGCTCTGCACATCTTTAGAAAGATGCCACGTCCCAACCAATGAGTTCTATAGCCATTCACATCTTTTCTAGAAGTTTATGCTGCTTCTATAAGATGAACAACTATTTCATTGTAAGTTATGAACATACAACAGTAGTATAGGATTTTAAGGCATTTATTTCTTAAAATAAGCAGCATATTATCTTCTTAACATAAGACTTAATAAAACAAATAAATATCTTAATCCATTTATAACAGTTTCCCTCTAGTTGACTTTTCTAAACTCATAAACTGCAATGGAAAACTTTGTAATATTTTAAAGGGAACTAAATAATCATATTCTGTTTAATTCGAATTCAGGAAAATACTTCTCTTAAATTTTATTTAACTTGAGATTGAGAATATTTATTTTTGTACATCAAACAGAATGAGATTCAATGAAAACTACTTCTAAAGATCATTTTACTAACATCGATATTACTACTAGATTCTGTAGACTAAAACAAAGTAGACTGTTGTTTTAAAGGAACATAAATTAACACTTAAAATTCTTTTGACTCTCCATAGAAACAAAAATGTTCCGGTAAACCACAGAGACTTCTGGTATGCAACATACACACTGTACAGTGTGTCAGAGAAGATGGAAAACGAAGAGAAAATGAGTGACAATGCCAGCGCCAGTTCTGGCAGTGACCAGGGTCCCTCCAGCCGGCAGCATACCATGGTGTCCTTCCTCAAGCCCGTCCTGAAGCAGATCATAATGGCCGGCAAGTCCATGCAGCTGCTGAAGAACCTGAACTGTGCTGAGGGCTCTGCGTGCCAGGCGGCAGCTAGAGGTAGCCCGTTCTTTCTGTCCGTGTCTCTTTGGTTCGTCTCACTGTCCCGCTCACTGTTGTTGTCCCCAGACACAGACCAAAGCTGTCTGTTTATGTCAGTGAGATTTAGCACCTGCTTCTTTGTTTGTCTGGTTTGGTTTTTTGAGACAGGGTTTCTTCTGTAGCCCTAGAACTCACTCTGGTTGATCTGGAATTCAGAGATCCCCCTGCCTCTGCTTCCCAAGTGCTAGGGTTAAAGGTGTTGGCTGTCACACTCACACATCACCCTGTTTTTTTAATAATTTTTTTTTTAAATTTCATACTTTTATGCAGTATATTTTACATCCATTTACCTCTGAATCTTCCCTGTTCAGCTCTTCCTTGGTTTACCCCAGCACATCTTCCTAATTTTGTATCCTGTATCCTGTTAGTATTGCTTTTATAACCCACTAAATCCCATTAGCTCTGCTCATAAGCCCATGAGTATGGGCACCCTAACACTGACCACACGCCTCAGTAACTGTTAGCCTTCGGTAGCTCATCCACTGAGAGTGTGACCTCAGGAGCCTCTCCCTCAGTTTAGCTGGTGGGTTTCATGCAGGTCCTGTGAGTTGATAATTGCGGGGCCATGTCATGTCATGTCATTCGCATCCTTTAGCTCTTTTATTCTCTCAGCCCCTCTTCCTGGAAGCTCTCTGGGCCATGGGGCAGAGTGGTGAGATTGACACCGATGTCCCATCAGTGGCTGAGCACATGTCACATTGGACAGTTAAGAGTCCTACCCACTGCCAGAGATCCTGGACAACAGTAAGGATCCTAAGAGAGACATATATGATCTCCTGAGTAAATTGGGAACATGGGGACCAAATGGGAGAGGGTTGAAGGGGAGGAGAAAAGGGAGTGGAGCAGAGAAAAACGTAGAGCTCAATAAAAATCAATAAAAAAGAAAAGATGAAATCCAAATCCAATATACTACCAAAAAAGAGTTCTACTCTGAGGAAAATGAAGCTTATTTGACCAAAATTGAGAGCAAGATAGATCTATGGTGTTATGGTGATTTTCGTCAGCTTAACACAGGCTAGAGTCATTTGAGAAATGGGCTCTAACTTGAGAAAGCTCATTCATGTGATTGTATACAAGTCTGTGGGACTCTTATTATTATCATTAATGATTGACATGGAGCACAGTTCATTATGGGTATGCCAGCCCTGACCTGAGTTGTGGAAGAATGCAGACTGAGGAAAACATGGTGAACAAACCAGTGAGCAGCATTCCACTGTAGCTTCTGCTCCAGTTTCTGCCTTGAGCTCCCTTCGTGATGCACTACAGCTATAACCGGAATAAACCCCTTTGTTTCCAAGTTACTTCTGGTCATGGTATTTAACACAGCAGTAGAAACCCTAACCAAGGCATATGAGTATGAACAAAAATGTTTAGAAGGCACTTTGACAGCATGGCTGTTTAGGAAAACAAATGGTAGTTCCTCATTGGGCCTGCGGGTTTCTGACCAGATTTACAGTGCCAGCATGAATGCTTCCTGTCGAGCAGGCCTCAGATCACCCAAAGGCAGTTGGCTAACCACACAGACTTTCTGCCACTATTGTACCACTGTGCATGTTTGATAGCTCATTTTCCCCAGCAACCTGGACAGCCCCTCTTGCTGCCATGACAGCTAGTTTGAGATCGGTTTCACTGTGTCCACATGCAAAATATGTAGTGTCTTCAGCAGTGGGGCCTTGCCATTTAGCTGACCAACAGCAATGGTAGTAATCTCTGTCACCATGATTGAATTCTCAGCCATTTCTTTTTGTTCTTGCAAATATAATTTCTCTTTGATTTTATTTGTTCTGTTCTTCTGTCCTATGGCCCCAAGGGCTTTGGGTGAAGGTCATGGGGCAGCACCAGTAGTTTGAATCATGGTTGGAGTGTTTGGGTTCATGAGACAGTTTCCTGACCACCTAGCTATAGGTGGCACAGGCCACACAGAAATGCAGCTTGTCCCTGGTGGTGGTGGCCCCTCCTCTTGTTTTATGTGTAAATGAGTGTTTTTGCTTGCTTATATGTCTGTGTACTGCATGCATGCTTGGTGCCCCAAGAGGTCAGAAATGGGTGTTGGGTTCCCTGAATTTGTAAGTTGCCGTGTGGGTGTTAGAAATTGATTCCTGATCTATTCCCGAGAGACTGTTGAGCGCCAAAGACACTCCAATTGGAGCTTGTCCTCTTCTTGGCAAAAC
>JAQHUG010000270.1:83971-100797 GCA_028555095.1 Dicrostonyx torquatus | reverse complement strand
TAAGATGGAATCTCAGAGTTGTTTTGATTTGCATTTCTCTGATGACTAAGGATGTTGAGCATTTCCTTAAGTGTCTTTCAGCCATTTTAGATTCCTCTGTTTAGGTCTGTACTCCATTTTTTTTTTAATTGGATTATGTGTTTTTTTAGTGACCAATTTCTTAAATTCTTTGTATTTGGAGATCAGACCTCTGTCTGATGTGGGGTTAGTGAAGATCTTTTCCCGTTCTGTAGGCTGTCGTTTTGTCTTGTTGACCATGTCCTTTGCTTTACAGAAGCTCTTAAGTTACAGGAGGTACCATTTATTAATTGTTTTTCTCAGTGTCTGCTGGAATTATATTTAGGAAGCGGTCTCCTGTGCCAGTGCATTCAAGTGTACTTCCCATTTTCTCTTCTATAAGGTTCAACCGTTATGTTGAGGTCTATGATCCATTTGGATTTGAGTTTCGTGCATGGTGATAGATATGGGTCTATTTTCATTCTTCTACATGATGCCAGCACCACTTGTTAAATATGCTTTTATTTTCCATTTGATATTTTTTGCTTCTTTGTCAAAAGTCAGATTTTCGAGGATGTGTGGATTGATATCTGGGTCTTCCTTTCAGTTCCATTGGTCCTCCTATCACAAAATTTCTTCTTTTAAACAGTTTCTAACATTGACTTTGTGTGTATGTGGATCTATATTATGACATGTATGTATGTGGAGGCCAAATTGGGCATTGGATTTCCTAAAGCTAGAGTCACAGGCAGTGTGAGCCACTTGAAGCAGGTGCTGGGAACCAAACGCTGCTCCTCTGCAGGAGCAGTATGCTTTCTTAGCCCCTGAGTCTCCTCTTCATCTCCACCCCCGGCTTCATATGTCTGTGTGAGCGTATGTGAGTAAGGGTGGTGTGGGAGGACAGGAGTGGGCGGCAGATGCTCTGCAGCTGAATTAGCAGGCCACTGTGAGCATTCTGATGTGGGCACTGGGAACCAAACTGACCCTCTGCAAGAGCAGTGGGAGCACTGGGTGCTCATCCCTCCAGCCTTGAGGCATACTGAGACTGCTTTTGAGAACAAAATCCATCCTATGTGTTTGTATTTCAGATGCAGAAAGAAAAAGCTTATATACCCTCTTTCTGGAATCTATACAGTTGCGTCTTCAACATGGAGAAGATTCCACTCCACACATTTTTACGGAACAGCAGACAACCAAAGAGAACCTAATAAAGATGCAGTCCATTGCTGAAAGGCATCTGGAGCTAGATGATGCTCATGACCCACTGCTGGCCATCAACTTTGCGAGGTGATGCATGCATACCGTGTTTGCAGGGACTGAGATAAGCTTTGAGTAGTGCAGAGTGAGTGGTTCTTTGTCATTATTTCTGCCAGCTGGGTCTTTCCTTCTCAGAAACAAACCCTTGTCCATTGCTAACAGATGGGTGCTGGACGATGAGGTTCATCTGTGCCAGCTGTATAGTCCTTGTTAATAGACTTGTACAAATGTCACCTAGCTGACATCTGTACCCTGCCCCTAAGAATGAGGTAGCCCACCTAGAACATGCTGCTGAAAGTCTGGACAGGCTCCGCACTGTCTCCTGTATTACACAGGGAAGTGCCTTAGAATCCTTCTAGGACTAACTCCAGTGGAACGAGCCACACTGCCCTTCATATTGTCTGATCACCATTCACGGCATAGCACTTCTGGAAGGGCTAATCCAGCACTGACCCAGAAAGGATGTTCTGGGGGAAAGGTTTCTTTCTGTATGTAATAACTGATAGCCTGAAACTGAAGGTGAAAATGGGGCTCTAGGTTTGGTTTATTAGAATTCTGTCAACAGCCGCTCACACAATCAATGCTCATTCACGTTTTAATATCGAAGGTTGTATTTGGAGCAAAGCGACTTTCATGAGAAGTTTGCTGGTGGTGACATTTGCGTGGATAGATCATCAGAGTCTGTGACGTGCCAGACTTTTGAATTAACGCTAAGGTCTTGCCTCTACCCTCACATTGATAGACAGTATCTGCATTGCTGTGGAAACCTCATGCAAACCTTAAAAAGAGATTTCAGGTAAAAAGAAGTAATTTAGCTCTGGAAGTGATCAATTGTTAATAACCAGTGGATATTTTCCCTCTGATTCCCTTATATTTCCTTTCTTTCTTTTTGGTGTTGTGTCTGTTTGGATTTGGTACTGAGAGTCAAGTACTAGAGCCTTCAGTAGAATGAGCTTTAAAGCCTATTTCAATTAGAGGATGGAGATGCAGTTAACAGTCTTCCTTTGAAAAGATCAGTTAGCCATCAAGGTTTAAGTATGTTGTAGCTAATTTATGTGAGACTCTGTGTCAAGAGACACCAGAAGAATAAAAGAAACCCTCAAAACATGTGCGCAAACTGTGCTCTCTGGAGAAAAACAAACTTACTTCTAATAGATAACTAGCTCTAACTCTGACTTATTCTTGTTCATGTGCAGTCTCCATAAAGTTCATAGAATTAAGTGTCCTCATTTGCTTTCTCTTGCTGTGATAAAAAATAGTGGCCAGAAGCAACTAAGGAGGTCAGGATTTATTTGGCTTACACTTAGAATTCATCATTTGAGGGGGCTGGAGAGATGGCTCAGCGGTTAAGAGTCCTGACTGCTCTTCCAGAGGCCCTGAGTTCAGTTCCCAGTAACCACACGGTGGCTCACAACCATGTGTAATAGGGTGTGATGCCATCTTCTGTTGTGCAGATGCACACGCAGAGTGCTCATACATCAAATATACATAAGATAACAACAACAGTCGTCCCCGAGGGAAGGAAGTCACGGAAGAAACCTGGAAAAAGGAGCTTCTGAAGCAAAGACCACAGAAGAACACTTCTTATAGGCTTGCTCACTTTGCTTTCTTACAACCAGCCCAGGCAGAGGTGGCATCACCCGTAGTGGGTTCTCCTTATCAATTATGAGTCAAGAAAATGCCCCACGGACTTGTGAGGCCAATTTGATGAAAGGGTTTTCCTAAAAGGTTTCCTATTCCAGGACAATGCTTGTCACGTTGATGAAAACTAACCAGCATATTAGGTTAAATACAGAGCTTAGTAAGCAGGGTGTTTAATATGGTAGGATCTGTATTTTTCCTTAATGCTCAGCAAAAACTGAGATGAAATATTCCAAATAGTAACTAAGTAAATACTTTGGGTGGTGGAACCTTAATTAATTATTTGTTTCAATTTTCTTGATTTGCCAAAAGTTTTTTAGAGGAATGACTATTTCTAATTTTGGTGACTTTTTTAGGCACACCTGTCTGACAAATGACTGTCTGGTCATGATCCTTGCGTTGCTGTAGAACTCTGCAGTACAGACATACGTTTGTGCTCTTCCATGTCTGACAAATGACTGTCATACGTGACCCTTATATTGCTGTAGAACTCTACAGTACAGACATACTTGTGTGCTCTTCTGTGTCTTTCTTTTCAAGGTTGGTGGAGTATTTGCAGGCCATGAGGAATTTTTTCTTGATGGAAGGTGGAGATACCATGTATGATTTCTATACTTCAATTTTCGATAAAATAAGAGAAAAGGAAACCTGGCAGAATGTGTCTCTTCTGAATGTCCAGCTCCAAGAAGCAGTAGGACAGCGCTATCCTGAAGATAGTTTACGGTAACTATGGGGGCACCTCTCACTTTAAGAAGTATAAAGTAAACCATATGCCAAGAAAGCAACTGAATTACCAGTGACCAAAATACCTTACAGAAGCAAGTCCAGGGTAGTTTATTTCAGTTCAAAGATTGAAAGACTTGTGTGTTTCATGGCAGGGAGAATGCAGTTAAGCAGAGCAATCGCTTAGCCTGGAGAAGGGAATATAATAATACCATAGTGGGGCAGGATAGGAAACAGTGCCAAGGGTAACGTACTCCTTAGGACGCCTCAGTGAACTGCTTGTTCTTGCTGAGCCCACCTCCTACCTTTCCAGAGTCTCCCAAATTAGCTCCCACTTTCTAAAGATCAAGCTACACATATATGGAAGACTTCACTATGTATATTATTTTATCTTCACATTAACCCTATAGATTACTTTGCAGATTAGAAACTCAAAGCTGAGCCAAGCAGAGATGGCACAAGCCTTTAATTCCAGCACTCGGAAGGCAAAGGCAGGCAGATCTCTGAGTTCAAGGGCAGCCTGGTCTACAGAGCTAGTTTCAGCAGGATAACCAGGGCTGCCCAGAGGAACTCTGTCTTAAAGAAAAAAGAAAAGAAAAAGAAGAATTAAAAAAATCAAAGCTGGGGATTCCTGTGGTATCAGGTTCTTGAGGTCTGTGACGAGATCATTTGAGCCTGGGAATCTGAGGCCAGCCTTTATCTCCAAACAAAACAGAGAAGAGGCTAAGGGATGGTTCAGTGAGTAAAGGACCTGCTGCACAAGCCTGAGGATCACCCACATAAAATAGCCATATGGGCATGATGTTCCAGCTGTAATCCCAGTGCATGGGAGGTGTCAGGTGGTGGGGAAAGACTCTTTTAGGCAAACTGGCTATCACAGTCAGGGTCAATGAGAACCATGCCTCACTAGAGTAAAAAGTGATTAGTATATATATACCCTATATATATATATATATACACACAGAGACATACACAAATACACAGACACATTGCACACATGGTACATATATGCCCCTCCCACCCCCCAAAAAATGAAAGGGGAGGGGTGAGTAAAATTGGCAGCTGAGGGGGCTGGATAGATGGCTCAGAGGTTAAGGACACTGGCTGCACTTACATAGGTCCTGAGTTCAATTCCCGGCAACCACATGGTGCTGCACAACCATCTGTAATGAGATCTGGTGCCTCTTCTGGCCTGCAGGGACATATGCAGACAGAACACTGTATACTTAATAAATAAATAAATCTTAAAAAAAATTGGCAGCTGATATGGACTGCTCAGTGAGAGGTGAGCGGGTGGAGAGCTGCCTGCCAACTTGTTGGGGATGGTGGCCTCCATGGTCTTTCTGTGTGTCGTCCTCTACCAATCCTCCCTCCTTGAAGACATCCGTAGCCTCTGGCAGGCCTCCACCACAAGGGACTTGACCCTCAGAATGGTAGCCATTACTCACGTAGGCCTCACAGCAGATGGAGAAAGCTTTGACTGTCTGACTTCATCTTTCCAGCCTCATGTCTTACAAGCTTACACCATCTTCAGTCTTGCACTGTGTCTCATACTGCAGGTGTGTGCAAATGTTTGTTGCTATTCCTCACTCCTAGGCCTTCTTCCGTGGTGTGCTCTCCCTCTCATGGCCTAGCAGTCAGTCTGTTTACTCACTAGCGAACCTTGTGTTTTCTGTGCCATACAAGCAGCTCTGCTGACCTGCACTGGAGGCCGGAGAATCAGATTCCATCATCTGCATAGTAAGCACTTCAGGGAATGTTGATGGAGCAAACCGCTGAAAACTAAAGCAGTTTTCTCAAGTTCCTGTGCTTTGGAATACGTTGGCTGTTGTTCACACGCTGCCCTTGCCTCTTACTTCCCTGACTTTCCTATTTTAAATCTTCCATGACCTGCATCTGGATTATTATCTGCTAGTATCTCAGTAGCAGAAGTGAGTTCAATCACTACAGGACCTGGAAATCACATGAGGAAAGGACACCTTCTTGACTGGCACATGGATACTTCTGTTCTGTGTTGCTTTTTTCTTGGGAAAGTAGTGTTCACACCCGTCCAGGTGCACAGGCAGAGCAGTACACAGCAGTGTTCACACCCGTCCAGGTGCACAGGCACAGCAGTACACAGCAGTGTTCACACCCGTCCAGGTGCACAGAGCAGTACACAGCAGTGTTCACACCCGTCCAGGTGCACAGGCACAGCAGTACACAGCAGTGTTCACACCCGTCCAGGTGCACAGAGCAGTACACAGCAGTGTTCACACCTGTCCAGGTGCACAGGCAGAGCAGTACACAGCAGTGTTCACACCCGTCCAGGTGCACAGGTAGAACAGTGCTAGTATCTGAGCAAATGCAGACCCCATGGCGCACGGCTCATGGAGGCCAGTACCTGAACTTAAGGCTCAGTCTTTTTAGCCTGACTTTGATGAGAATTAAGCTCCCAGTCTATCCTCAAGCTGTTTTTAATTCTAATTAAGTGGCTAACATTGTCAAGTATATTTTTTTATAATAAGACCCATTATTTTAAAACTAATTGGATGTTTGTGCACACATACCTAAAATCCTGGCATGACAAAGGTTGGGATTCATGGGGATCTCAAGGCAGCCTACAATTCAGTCAGAGACTGTCTTGGAAACCAGACAAGGTAGCACAAACATTTCGGAGGCTGAGGCAGGAAGGTCTTTGCATTCCAGGTCAGATACATACCAGGACCTTGTCTCTGAAAACAAAATTGCTGGTTGAAGTAGCTCATGTTTGTAATTCTAATGTTCCGGAGGCTGAGGCAGGAGGATTACCGTACAGTTGAGGCAAGCTTGGGCTTTAAAGGAGACACTGTCTCAAGAAGTGGGCGCACAGATAAGGGGGACCAAAAACAATTGCCATTCATTTCTAAAACCAAATTCTAGTTCTGAGGTGCTGGAAAATGTAAATCCGTCTGCATATTCATATTAAATGGAAGTTCTAGGAGGATTGGTTGTTGTGTGGAACTATTACTGTCAGGACCCAAGTTGCAGTACCCAAGTACTGTACCCCTGAGGGATGCTCCCTGCCCATGAATGCACGAAAAGTGTTAGAACATTTTATATGAATTTTATTATCACAAACTAAATCTGAAACTTCTTTGTTTAGTTTATCTATATCGTTTGAAAATGTTGATACAGCTAAGAAGAAACTACCCGTTCATATCTTAGATGGTCTTACCCTGAGCTACAAGGTAAGCACTAATCATTTTTTAAAAATTGTTTTTTTATTGAAACTAAGTTGTGCTTGTAAAATTTTATTTTTGTTTTTGTAGGTCCCATGGCCTGTGGACATTGTTATAAGTGTGGAATGTCAAAAAATTTATAATCAGGTCTTTCTTCTCCTATTGCAAATAAAATGGGCAAAATATAGCCTGGATGTTCTACTGTTTGGTGGTAAGATTTGATTTCAATAAACTAACTATAATTTGATTTTGGTCCTGGAAAACTTTGTATAGGTTTTCATCTTTTCTATATGTGAACAAATACCAGCCTGGCACAGGAGTATGGCAGCATACTCCTACTGCAAGAATGAAGTGTGGGGCTGGAGGGTAGCTTACCAGTGGAGTGCTTGCTGCTCATCCAGAGGACATGTCTCAAACAGCCTGCAACTACTTCCGAAACTAGTGCATACACACAAACACATACAGCCTTCATTCACTCATGATATCCACTCCCACATACACAAAAATAATAAGGTGTCAGGAACTCATAGGGTTTATCTTAAATGTAATAACTTATTAGGAATTGGCATCCAAAAAGTTGAGTAAGGGTCTGACAGGGATTTTGCATCTCAGCAGTGATAACAAGGATTTAATTATCACTTATCTGCTCTCCCTGTGTCTGCTCAGTGCTGGGATTAGCAGATGTGTGCCATCATAGTGGTTTATTTGGTGCTGGGAAGTGAACCCGGAGCCTGAGCATGCTAGGCAAGCACTCTAACAACTGAGCCACAGCTACAGCCTCTTGAAATTTGGTGTTTCAATGTGCCCTTTAGGTTCCCACCCTGCTGATGCTGCATCCCTCATCTCTTCATGTAAGCATTCATACGGCAGCTTTCACTTAATTCTTTTTCTGTCCGTTTTTTTCCTTTCAACCTTTTATAGAACTGGCTAATACTGCTGAAAGATCTCAAGCAAAAGAAGGCCCTTTACGTGAACGAGACACACTCGCCCAGTTTGGAGCACCGAAAGAGTCACTGAGGCAGCAGATCCATCGCATGTTTCTTTTACGCGTAAAGCTTATGCACTTTGTGAATAGCCTGCACAACTACATCATGACCAGGGTTGGTGTCTGTCCGTTTCCTCGGTTCTTTTGTCCCATGTAGGCAGTAGTTCAAAGAAAACACTGATCATGTCTTTACAACTACAGAAGAGCCATAGAACACATAGAGATTGAAAAAATGGAAGCTAGACATAATTTCATCATAAAATAGCATGGCAGTGAAATAAATATTTCAATAAATATTTTTGTTGTTTGAGAATTCCATACAATGTATTTTGGTTATATGTATCTCCGTCCCTCCTTTGAACTACTCCCAGATCTACTTCCCTACCCACAGCTTTGTGTCCTGTTTAGTTTTACTTAACACATGAACTCCACTTTGTGCTGTCCATGTATTCCTGGTTGGCGGCACCTTCCATGGCATCATGCTTGGCCTATTACAAGCCATACTCCTAAAAATCCTGACTCTCCCTCCCCCAAAAGCCATGAGCTGTCCACAGCTGCTCATATATGGGAACTCATGACTCCCTCCCCATTCTGCTAGAATGCTGACGGGTTTGATCATCTGTCAGCCCCACAGCTGCCGCGAGCTCTATCCTGTCCGTCAGACTGTTTGCTCTGCCCTCCCTCATCACCTGGACCTAAACAGTCTCCTCATTTCTCCTGCACTGAGAGAGAAGAGGCTGGCAGGAAGGGGAGGTAGCTCAGTTGGTAGAGTACTTGCTAAAGAAGCATCGATGATTGAGCTTGAATCCCCAGTACCCACATTAAGAAAAGCTATGTCTTGGCGGTGATGATGCACACCTTTAACCCCACCACTTGGAATGCAGAGGCAAGCAGATCTATGTGTTTGAGGCCAGCCTGATCTATAGAGTGAG
Source organism: Dicrostonyx torquatus (assembly GCA_028555095.1). Taxonomy (NCBI): domain Eukaryota; kingdom Metazoa; phylum Chordata; class Mammalia; order Rodentia; family Cricetidae; genus Dicrostonyx; species Dicrostonyx torquatus. The sequence goes on along the minus strand of JAQHUG010000270.1, from coordinate 92,062 downwards.
TCCCAGGACTATAAAGAGAAACCCTGTCTCAAAAAAAAAAAAAAAAAAAAAAAACAACTCCAGGTGTGGTTACACACATCTAAGGAAGGAGGCAGAGACAAGAGAATCCTGGGGCATGCTACCATGCAGTCGGGACAAATGGATAAACGGGTGAGTGCTAATTAAGCTTCTTGTCTTTCTCATTCAAGATTCTCCACAGTACAGGGCTGGAGTTTCAGCATCAAGTTGAGGAAGCCAAGGATTTAGATCAGTTGATTAAAATTCACTACAGGTATTTGTCAACCATCCATGATCGGTGTCTGCTGAGAGAAAAGGTGAGTACCAGCGGGGTGAAAGGGCCATGTCTTCCTGCTGTGGGATTTTGAATTCTAAAACTGCTGTCCTCTGCAGTCATCTTTTGGGAAAGGACAGGTTGGATGGGTTACAGGTGTGTGCCCACTACCAGCAGTTATATTAAAGAAAATGTAGCTGTACAGAACTGAAAACTTCAGTCTGCAGTTAGGCAGTGGGCATGCACCAATCCATTATGAATATATAGAACTGATAGTTTTACAACCACTGGGACTTGTGTCTCACAGCCTCTGATGAATCTAAATGGCTTTCAGGAGTGAAAGTTTGCATGCTGTCCTGGAATGCAGGTTGACATCCATGTGGGCCTGGTTCAGAGCCTCATACCTTCCTATACATAAAAGACAGTCATTGTGATATGCTTTTTCTGTGATGTAAGTTAGAAGAAAATATTGGTGTCATTGTCCAAACATAGTCACCAAGCCCAATTTGTGTCTCAAACATTGATCTTCAGGTCAGCTTTGTGAAAGAAGCCATCATGAAAGTGCTGAACTTGGCACTCATGTTCGCAGAAGGCTGGCAGGCGGGCCTAGGAGCTTGGAGGTAAGTATATGACAACTCATAATGTGACCATTTCAGTAGGCAGGCCTAGGAGCTTGGCAGTAAGTATCGTGACCATGTCAGCGCCCTTCTGACTGGCTTTGTTTGAAGAGTCTTTCCACACCCAGTCCTGGTAATGGTTCACATACCATTGTAAATAAGAATTCAGGTTTTTAATTTAAAGAATGGGAGTATAGTTCATTGGCTTGCCTGCCATGCATAAGGCCGAAGTTGAATTCTATGTGCAACCAATAATAGAATTTATTTAGTTAAACTAGATAACATAAGTTAGTTTTCTTATAAAAAGCTGAACATTTTTTTTAAAAAAATGAGGTCTTTTAATTAAAATGAGGGAACATTCTCAGAGTATAAGACTTGATTTTGTAGCCGGGCGGTGGTGGCGCACGCCTTTAATCCCAGCACTCGGGAGGCAGAGGCAGGCGGATCTCTGTGAGTTCGAGACCAGCCTGGTCTACAAGAGCTAGTTCCAGTGCAGGCTCCAAAGCCACAGAGAAACCCTGTCTCGAAAAACCAAAAAAAAAAAAAAAAAAAAAAGGAAAAGACTTGATTTTGTTATAGATACCTCCAAATGTATGGAGAAGTGTAAAGCCTGTGTGACTAACCACAGCAGTTTCTGAGGGTGACCAGTTCTGGGTTGTGATCCCACCCCTCACAGTCACTGAGATATTTTAAAGTGAGCTGTGGGTGTCACGCCGGGTGCTGTCCAGATCTCCATGTCTGTAGGCTGTAAAAGGCGGTGTGTGTTTATAGAGTGTTTTCACCTTTGTAATATAGAAAGGCAAATGGCTTAAAGTCAGTATATAAGAGTCTGGCAGGAACATCTCCAGTTTGTCCTGTTCCTATGCTAGGAGTTGAACTTAGAGCCTTTGTATGCTTACCACTGAGCTATACTACTATCCCGGCTATCTTCATATGTTAATATGAATATAAATTTCAGTGCTTAGCCTCTGTCTCATTTATTTATGAATTATATGCAATGGTAATTTACTTTGCTGAAATAAAAGTTCATGTATGATGGACTGGAGGTTTTGTTTGTGTGCTTGGGCCTATCTGAGGAGTCGATTTACAAAAATATAGTATCATTCGTGAGTGGGTGAGTCATCAGGTAAAGGGATTTGCCACACAAGCCTGACAGCCTGAATCCAACCCTCAAACCCACATAAAGAGAGAGACAAAGCTTGTTGCCTAAAGTTGTGTCCTGACATCATCATGCATGCGATGGCACACACACAAACACAATTACTCACAGACATGTTCAGTAGTAGTACACCCAAGAAGAAAATCAGGGGCTGGGAATGTAGCGTGGTGGTGAAGCACTTGTCCAGGGTGGCCCATGCCCTGAGTTCCATTCTTGGCAACACAAAACAGACGACTTCCTCGCTTGGTGCTATCCTCCCAGAGTATACAAAACTCCTTTTCTCTATAACACTGAGGCAGGTGAGAGAATGGCTACTCCATATGCTTTCCTAAATTTCTACAACAAATGTCAGCAAAAAGTAGCAGTGGGAAGGACTTCAGCACCTCACAGCTGGTGTGGGGACATAAGAAGTCTTGGCCTACTTGGAAAGTGGAGGCTGAAAGATCATGAGTGAAGGCTAACCCGGGTGACATAGAAGTTCTGCACACCAGTGTTGATGGATGTGTGCTTGTTTCAGTGTGGGGCTGCCGACACTGCTCAGTAGTTGGGGGAAGCATCACTGTTCTTCCAAAGGACCCAGGTTCAATTCACAACACTGGGACACCTGACACCCTCACACTGATATACAGACAGGCAAAACACCAATGCATATTGAAAAAAAAAAGTTTTTTAATGTATCAAATTTGCTTCGAAGCAAGTACTGTGGTAAGGCTGAGGAGAACTTGTTGGCTCTTGGTAAGTGACTGACAGAGATGGTTGATGAGTTGTTGTATGAGAGGCACTCACACACACACACACCTGCTCACTCCAGAAACGGAACCCATGACAGTAATGGATGCACCCAAGTCCAACTTGGTGAACAGTGAGTACACGCTGGGGATATTAACAGGAGTCAGGACGTGGGTGGGTTCTTCATCAGAGCGTCCCTGGAGCTCCTGCAGGGCCTACAGGGGTTGACAGAACTGCCCCTCACCACCTCTGGGCAGCCTCCTCTCCCTGCAGTGATTTACCTAATGTAACATGGAAGGGGACAGCAGAAAGCTTCCTACTTTCCACTCTGCCAGACATATGACCTATTATGAGTCTCCTAACATCTCCCCTCTCTCCTGCTTTGGTCTGATTCCAGGAAATGTGTCAATTTAGAGGAAACCCCTGTACAATATTACCATATTATGAATGAAGTGTTTTCCTGTGTATGTTGCTTATTTTCCTATTTAAAAAGACAAAGTCATATCTACTGGTGACATGAAAGTAAAAGCTAAACTGTCAGGGGAACGTATTTGCATGAACGTGGCCTGATGTGACGCTGGGTTCTGGAAACTTTTCTAAGAAGGGCTGCAAGCTTGCTCTTTGAGTATATACTGTGTTCAAGTATAAGAACCTGAGTTCAGCCCCCAGAATCCCCATAAAAAGGGAGAGTGTAAAGTCAGATCCTACGGCATGCTGGCTGCCAGTTCAGGGAGAGACCTTATCTCAAAAATCAAGGTGGCATGAACATTACTGATACTACTAAGGTGGTTTAAAAATGAGTACGTAAAGTTAGGAAAGGAAAGGGCTGGGAGAATGGGAAAGCTGGAGGGAAGAGGTGGATGCATGTAGGAAATACAGACAGTTCTAAAAAAAAAAGAAGACTGGATGGTTGTGGCTTGTTTCCTTAATCCTAGCACTCAGGAGGCAGAGACAGAAGCAGGCAAATCTCCGAGTTCGGAGCCAGCCTGGTCTACAGAGACAGTTCCAGGATGACCAGAGACAGTTCCAGGATGACAATGGAACTCTGTCTTGGAGGAAAAAGCAAAAATAATAACCAAACAGACAGTACTGAAGAATACCACCAGTGGTTAATCTTTGATTTCCACATCACGTGAACACTTATGCCCGTGTACCCACACACGCAAATACAAGCACATAGACAAAACATTTCTGAAACATGATGATAGTTGCATAACACTAAGCATAGTTACTGCCCGTGAGATTCACACTGAATATAGTTAAAATGGAACATCTTATGTGCTACATACTTCACCATTTTCTAAAGGTCTCTTAAATGATTTCAAATTTTAAGAGTTTTATATCCTTAGTATATGCTTTACTTTATAAATAATATTTGTTTGTAAAAATACATATTCAGAACTAAATAAAGGGAATATCTCCAGTCATGGCTCCAGAATTAAGTGCTAACCAGAAAATGGTTGATTTTATATCTTAACTGAATCTTTCTTTGGGACTTATTTTTTGAGGCAATGTCTTCATGTAGCCAAGGCTAGCTTCAAATTTGCTGTATAATTAAGGGTGATCTTGAACTTTGGAAGGTTTATTTGTTTTACTTTATGTGTACGGGGTCTGGCCTATATGCCTGTCTGAGCACTGTCTCCATGCTGTGCCTGTGAGGGCAGAAGAGAGTCCTGCAGTTAAACGTGGGTGTTGAGCAGAGCCTGGGTCCTCTGCAAGAGCAGCTACTGCTGATCCCTCTCCAGCCTGCCTCTGCCTCTTGGGACTAGAGAGTACCACACCCAGATTCATGTGGCTCAGGAGGGCACCCGGAGTGTCATACATGAGGCAAGCTCCAGCCCCTAAGAACTTTTAATCTTAAAGAAAGGCGGGATGGAGTTCCAGAAGCCTGAGAGCTAAGGCATTAAGATTTTAAGTTCCTGTTAGTCCTAGCCAACATAATGAGACCTTGTTTGTGAAAACTAATGCAAACTAATGTAGACTATGATGTTGCATATTTTATAATCTTTAGGCTTAGGGTTATAGAAATTAATTCTTGATAATATAGCCTGTCTATTACTAGTTTCTCTGAATTTAATATAAATTGAAATTTGCTTTCTTCCTTAGGATGGAGTCTATAGAAAAAATGGAATCTGATTTTAAAAACTGCCACATGTTCCTCGTAACCATTTTAAATAAGGCTGTCTGTAGAGGATCATTTCCACATTGTGAGTACACCGTCCTATGTTGTCACCATGTCATAATCTTATTATAACTAAATATGTGTGTCAATAGCTGTTACTGATCCCATGGAGAGTTCACCTTTTTCCCATTTCAAAACTGGGAATTACTAAGCCATAGTTTGAGTTGGTGTTGCAGAACTGTGATGGGGTAAGTACCAGATTGCCATCACTAACCTGAACGTCCTGCTCGTTCATGTGCCTTTTAATCCTGTGGGTTCCTAACATAGAAATGTAGGACTTGGAGAGTCGGCTTCTCACTCCCGACTGTTGTGCAAAGCCATTGTAAGATATAGATCCTTAGCAATTTCAGAACTTACAAGACTATCTTTTTGCAAAGAAGTGTGGATTTTACAGTTCAGAATCTAGGGCGTGAGGGAGGTGAGCGATTTCTGAGGAGAATGGTTGAGGAGGTTTTAGGCTGTGGAGACAGACTAAGTGGTGTCTACATCCACGCTCTCACCTTTTTTTTAGTAAAGACTTTGAATCTCTTCTCCATTTGTGTGTGCTCTGCCTGCAGTACAGTACTAAGCACAGCCAGAAGAGCTGTGATCCGCCTGCTTAGGCGGTAACATTCATACATTTGTCCACATTTACAAGGGCCACGGCTGTGGAAGCAGATGCCCCCCATAATATGACTTTGCATTCAAAGCTCTCCCGGGAGTTGTGCTGCAGAGAGCAAATGCTGTGTTCAGTGAAATGAAATCAGCACTTAAAACTCTGAAATGATGATTTTAATTAAAACTATAATAGATCTTTAAATACTTTGTTTTGAATTCACTGCCTTAATTAAACATTTAAGCAAATTTAGAACTAATTTTTAACCTTTTTTTTTTTTTATTTAAAAAAAGGGTATTTTATTGGAGGGGATAAAACTTACAGATCAATGTCCCAAACCACATTCCTCTGGTCACAAACAGGAAACCGAGTCTAGCAGTCAGCATGGAAGCCAGAAGCAAGCTAGCTCAGAGAGCTTCTGTGGCTTTTTTTAAAATGAAAACCACGCCCCACATTGGGCGGGTATCTTAGAAGCCATTGGCTGAAAGCAAGAGGGCTTAATCTCCCGCAGCACCTCCCCCTTTTTTTTAAGTAAGTAAGTTCTAAACCTACTACAAAACTATATACAGTAAAAATAGACTATCTTATTCTTAACTAGCTTAATTCTTATACAATGAATAAATTGGCCAAGTCATGAGAAGAAAGTAACTAACTACATTTATCTAATCTTCAACCCAATCGAAGATCTGAGAAGGGAAATAACATTACCTGAGTGATTAGGAAGTGCAATCAAACAACTTCCAAAATATGCAACAAGTCACAGAGACAGCTGGCTACCTGGGCAATCACCCAAAGTCACATTTGCAGCGTTGAAGCAACCAACTTTGGCTAAGGCCTAGAATAACTGACAGATTATTTTTAAAGGCAAGAAAATTTTCAAAACCATCTTACCCTGTCTTGGCAGGATTTGACAGTTCTGCTTATCCATTTCCAGCTTTTATGTATTTTGTCAGTAGTTGAGGTATGGGCAGTTCCTTGCCCAGAGGCCGGTTTTGCCAAGAAGAAGACAAGCTCCAATTGGAGTGTCTTTGGCACTCAACAGTCTCTCGGGAATAGATCGGTGTAGCCAGGAGCATTTGTGTCTCTTTACCACAGAATTCTAGGTTAGATTAAATGCCATTTTCTACAGCTCTTTGAAGAGGTTGAAGACTATTTATACAGAATATAATCTCTGTGTATCTAAAGAACCTGATTAATCTAGCTATAAATATGACAAACATAGATGACTATTGATCTACAATTCTTAATACCTATCTGACTTAAAGACTAAGTGAATAAACAACTGTGTAATAAATGAGGACAATGACCCTCCAAATGTAAACAATTTATAAGTATACATTGCAATATGGTATCAATACATAAACAATATATAAGTATCTTAATCAGAGGTAGAAATTTACAGTGTAAAATGGTAAATATATATCAATACATCAAGAATTTTTTAAACAGATGTAGAAGCATATGCATGCATACAATATTCGATATAATTTCACTTTGTATCCATATACAAAAATCTATAAACAAATAGCTCACAAATACCAATCTATTAATCCCATCAATTAACCTTTTTTTTTTTTTTCTTCCCACAGTGGAATCTCTAGCACTGTCCCTCATGGCCGGCATGGAGCAAAGTTAAATATCTCTAACATAACAAGTACCTTACACTTCATCATCGTCCATGTACATTTTCACCATTTGCAGCTGAGAAGTAAATATCTTTTTATTTTTATTTATTAGTCTATCTAGACAAATGAATTATAGGTATTTTCTCTAGAGATTGTTTACAAGTCTGTAGAATTATATATATAAGGTTTTGTATCTAATTTGCAAAATATAGGTATTATATAAAAGTAGATTATCTACTCATTTGTTTTATTTTTATTTTATATATAAAAGTATTTGCCTGCTTGTACATATGTGCACCATGTGCATACTGGGTGCCCAGAGGCAATGAGAAGGCAGCAGATTGCCATGCAAGCTTTATGTTTTCCCGTCCCTAAAAGGTGCCCTAGATTTGACTGTCCTTGAAGTATTTAAGCTTTTATGTGCACAGAAAGGTCCCAAAGGAAAATAACAACTAATATCAGTGTACACTCCCAATTTTACTATGGCCATCTGTCATGTACCAATATGTATAATACCTAACCATGTATGTACTATATCAAATAAAATTATGTCTACATTGTTTTCCAAATTTTTTTTTTCTGTGTTGGTCAGTAAACACTGTATAGGGACAGGTGAATAATGTAGACAGATAAATTCATTAAGAACATAGAACTGAACTCTTGTCATCTAGGTCATCCACCCATAACTGATTGACTTTCCTAAGCTTATATAACACTGTTATATGTTATGGGAAGTATGTGTTGTGTTCCCCAGCTGCCAGCCGCTGGCCCGCTCAGCTGCTGGTTGCTTGCACCCAAAATAACCACGTGAGGACGGTATTCATTTAAACTCTGCCTGGCTCATTATATCCAGCCTTTTCTTGGCTAGCTCTCACATCGAAACTAACCCATTATAAAAGTCTGTATGTCACCA